>JAOXYD010124573.1:0-11121 GCA_028565735.1 Pinacopodium congolense | reverse complement strand
TTTCATCATTGACAACTTCTTTTAAAATTTTGCTTTCGTCAAATTTAGTTTTATGTTTTTATTATTTTCTTTTTTTTCTTATTCCATCTTGCTATAATCTTTTAAGAAACATTTATGCAATAGTGTTATTCTACAGGTATAAACAACAAACTTTGATCATCAATTTCTTTGAGCCCTTATTCACATGGAATGTACTTTAAGCTACCAACTCAATGTCTATAGATTAGACTTTAATAATAAGAAAACTCTTGATTTTTTTTAACTCTTTTACATTCTTCATGATTTAATTTGCTTTCTTCTCTAAATTAAGGATAATCTAGCTTAAATGTGGGGAGAGATGAACTTAAGAATGCTCTATCATTTATTCACAGACATGATTTATTATGAGAACAATAATAATGAAGTAAGTGTCTCATCGTACAATGATTGAAATTAGGAGTTATTTTTTAATTGTGGTATTTTAATTTAATTAATGTTTTTTATTATGGTAAGTCATTCATCAATTATGGAATGATTTCTAATTCCAATTTTTTCTTTTTCTTTATTTTGTTTTGCATGAATTCCATGTGTTATGGTGGCCCTTATAGATGATATCACATATATAGGGAAATTTATTATAAATTTTTTTGTGAAATGGGAATAGGGTGAATAGTGTTTATTCAAAATTAAAAACAAATCATATATGTAATAAGGAGAGCATAATTTTCATCTCGCTAATTTCATAACAATAAAAGGTTGAAGTTTATGAGTGGAGGTAGTAGTCATTTATGATTGTGATCTAGTTGAGTAACCAAGGATATTCATGACAAAATATTCATTTTCATGTTAAAAGGATAGATGACATTGTAAACAAGCCGAAAAGAGTCACTATAGCAAGAATAGTTTTAGCTAAGAAGCAAAAGTGTAGCTAAAAGTACAATTATTGTTATATTATCATTAAGGCAACGAATTTAATTTTGTTAAATAAAGGGGTACTGTTATAGATATAAGGAAAAAAATTTATTTATTTTTAGAAACAAAATAAATAATGTTTCTTTAAGTTTTAACTAAAGAAATAATGTTAAATAAATATTGTAACAATTTGAGTCTTTATAAAGTAATGGATTAAATTTTTTAGGCAACGATAGATAATAAAAAGCAACAATTTATTCTTTTATTGGCACTAAAATATGAATGTAAAAGCAAATCCCTTTCATTGAGTAGGTAACAATGATACATCCATTAATGCTTATTAAAGCAACATCTAGTATTAAAAGTAGCCTCACATACATTAACACATACCATAACCAAAACACAATAGCATAATATTGTTGACTTCACTAATTCAAACATTAACTTCTTTTACGTTAATATTGCAAGTGCACGAGTCATAAACCTGTATTAAAAATGGATATTGTTCTACAAGTTTAGTCATTACTCTATTTAAGTTAAACTTTGTCTAAGGCTTAACTTCAAACAATATAGATTAAAAAATAAAATAAAATAGAACAACTAGCAATGAATATTTAAGATCGTAATGTATAGGAATTTTTAAACTTAAAATTAAAGATTAGGAATCAGTTTCATCCTTATTTTATTTCTCTCATATCTTGTTGATTTAATTATGCTTAGGCCGAGATGTCCTAATGTTTTAGTCGCACTCACTCAAGGTGGAACCAAGTTTCCTTAGGCAAATTAAATAATATTAGTCTTGTAATCTATCAATCTAAAACACCCGTCTTAGTCATTAAACTAGTTATGAAGTAATCTTATAAGCAATCAATTAATTAGTCAAGATCCCTCTCTAATAAATTAATAAACCTGAAATTTGTAGGTCTATTAGATGCCAATTCTTATTGCACACCCAACACAAATTATCCAAGCTCAATCTCCTAATCTATTTGAAAGTTTAAGCACACCAAATATCATAAATAAGGATTCTCTAAGTCAACAAGACAAGATCATAGAAAATTGTTCAAAAAGTAATTTATACGACGATGCATAGTCCCTCATAGTGTTAAGTAATCCCTTAACAAACATCATATCCATATAAAAATATAGTAAACGAAAAGAAGAATAAAAACTAGGAGAGGTTGCCACTCTTCTCTTCACTCTCTTGTACTGGAGATTTTGCAAGTTAGGTTGTTCTTCCTTAGAGTTGGATGATGATATTGAATTCTCCTTTAGGAACCCTCAAAATCTATGTTTTTCCTTTTAAGAAAAGCCCTTAAGGATTAGAATGACGACCTCTAGGTTTTTGTGCCACTTTATACCCTAAAAGTCTGAAAATGCCATATGTGATATTCTCCCAAGTAAGCCTCACGTCCCCAAAGCCATGATTATGGGCTAGGCTACTTTGGATTCTTCCCTTCATGGCCAGCATCATTAGTAAAACTTAAAACACATAATCATAAATAAAAATATCAAAATAAGCATAAACTAAGTCCTGAACACATGAATTCTAACCTAAACATATAAAAATCATACCCTAAACATTTAGGAAATCACAACCTAAAGCACAACTATCAACTATGACATTTAAAATTTAATTTTATTCAATATATAACAATATGTACTTATGGAAATCTTTATGCTAAATTAGCTTTAAAGCTATAAGAACCTTAAGGTCTCCCATGAAAATCTTTTGTTCAACATCCAATTCACTTGACTTAAATATATGGAGGGACATAATTTATAGGACAGAGAAATTTTGTAGTTCTACTAATGGTATTCAATCAATTACCTACCACAAATATATAAGTACACATTATTTATGCATTCACCAAGGATAGATGAGCCAAATTCCATATTAAAAAGAATTATCAACTATCCAAAAGAAACTAAAAGAATGACATAAAGTATCTTTAAATGTTATCAACACTACTATGAAGGCACTGCTATGAGTATTGGTCATTTGTTTGAAACCCTTTAAATAAATTCAAAAGGCTAATGCATTGAAGATATTCATATGATCTCTTATATATATTGGCGTGAAGGCTTTAAGTTGATAACATTGACATATAAATTGTAAGAAAAGATATTCAAAAGCATGAGCTGGTTGATATGTTCACATTCTACTACTTATTATCATCTAACTTAAATAAGCCACTTCTATAAGATATTCAAAAGAATAAACTAGTCGATACATTCACATTTTGTTGCTTATTATCATTTAACTAAAACAAGCCACTAGAGTAAGAGATTCCAAAAACCAAATCAACAATAATAAAGGTCTCTTGAACAATAACTAGGATAGCCTCTCATAAGACAATGATATTAAGAACAATGAAGAGCAACTTGAGTTACTTTCGAAGATAGACCAACAATAAAGGTCAACAGGTAGATAAAAGAAAATATAATGGATTATAAAAATAATATTTAAGTGTAAATCTAGTTTAAAATATTAACATTTCCTAAGACTTGGTGGTATATCTTGAACTATAAATATAATAGGAACATCAACTTTTAATAAAGTAGGCTCCGTTACTCTTAGGAGGGTCACATTAATTAAGTCATCAAACACTGCATATAAATGAAGCAAAAACAATTGCAAATTTACAAACAAAATTTTAATTTCTCCATATAATAGAACAAAAATCTCAATCAATAACCCTAAATTGAGAAAATGAGACCAAAACAGAACAAGTACAAATTTAGGTACAAAATCATACCATCCAAATTGAAACTACAAATGAAAGTAAAAGAACTTATTGATACCTAGAAAACAAAAAAGGCATAAAGAGACAAAAGATTATAAATCTCCTTAAAAATTACATTAAACAAATGATAGAAACTCATGAATTTTATAAACCTGGAAAACATAACCCATAAATTTTAGAAAATAACAAAGAAGAATCCTAATAAGGTATCATACCTGTAAAATGGGGGTTATAGGAAATGAAGAGAGAGTGAGATGATAAAAAAAAAAGAAGGAAGGGAGAGTGAGAGCATTAGAAAACCCAGCAAAGTGTGAGAGAACACGAGGGGAGAGAGCTAGAAGATGATGGTGTAGCTTTTACATTTGAAAATTCTATTCTTAGTTAAGTTAAAAGAGATATATAGATGTATACTACTATCAGTGTATCGATATAAGTATTGGTCTAAATGGTTTATATAGGTTTATTTGATAAGTCAAAGATTCAATTTTCTTATCACTCATATTTTCTTTTTCTCATCCTTTTTAACTAATTCTTTTGACCAAATTTTAATTATTATTTATTTCCTTTTAATTTTAAAAACCTGTGATCTTTTTAGTAATCTAAATAAGAAATTTATAAAATATTTTAAAATACCTATTTTTCTTATAACATGTTTTAAAATTAAAATTTACAAAAATAATTAGTATATAATAAAAAACATTAACACTTAATTCTATCAAATTTTCAAATATTTAAAAATATGTAATTTTTATTATTAAAATGTCTTAAAATTAAAATTTAGAAAATAAAATAATGAGTACATAATCTAAAGTAACAATGCTTTAATTATTGCTTAAAGTTGTTTTAATTAGCAATTGTTTCAATTGTTGCATATATAGGATTTTAGTGCAACATTTTTTTAAAATTGTGGCCTTTTTAAATATATATATAAAATTACTATTATCATTGTCTTTTTAATATTGGTAAAGGCAACACTTTAAAACTGTTGTATTATAATAATTTTTTGTAAGAACTTCATAAACCAAACTTGCATGATGATTTACATGAAACTCTTATATGCTTAATATTGTGTATAAGGGTTGCCCTTTACTAACATTGTGATTGTGTGTGATAATAATGTTTTTTTTCATGAAATTTTTTTATATGAGTTAAATCAAAGGAATTAGTTGATATTTGTTTTTATTCAATTAACTTTCAACTTTTGATCAATTTTCATTTGAGTGAATATTTAATTATTGCTTAAAGTCAAGTAACAACTCAAGTATGGGCATTAGATTGTGACAAAATATATATCTTTTTGGCACAATTTTGTGATGATTATCCTGATTTTGATGGAAACACACATGTGATTTATGTGAATAATTTGTCAATTATTGAAACAAGATGTTGCTTAGGTGGTTTCCATTGTTTAATTAAGTTTGTAAAACTTTGGTGAGTGTTTTTGTGCAGCTCTAGAATTGCATAAGAAGTGGAATTTATTTAAGGAGCTAGAGCATCATTCTAAGAAGTTTAACATCAAATTTCATGGTGAAAGAGAGTAGAAGAAATTGTAGCAAAAATACCAAGAGGATGCAAAGCTCGATAAATAAGGGTTAGACTTATGCTTATGGTTTGAGGCTAGTAAGAACCACAGCAAGAGCTAGAATCATGTCTCTGGCCGTGGTTTTAGCAGGTTCCATCACCTTTGTAATCTAATTTATAATATTTTTAGAAAATATCTTACCTTTTAAAGCCTTTAAGTAGCCACTGAAGGGGGAAGAACAAATCCTAAGCCATCTAGCAAGGGTTTTTGATATGATTGAAATATGATAAGTTTTCATATGCATTTTAATGTATTTTCAATCCTATTTTTATGTTTAAATACTTAATTTTTGTTCATTTTGAAATTTTCATGTATATGCTATAATGGAACAAAAATAAAAAAATAAAAACATGAATTTTAGATGACAAGCAAAAGTTTGAAGGTTCGATGGAATAGAAAAAAAAATGAAAGAACAAAAAAATAGTAGCAAAAAGGAGTTTAATACAAGAAAAAGCATCAAACTTTCCAAGACAAAAATTCATAAGAATATATATTAGAGAGGAAGTGAGTGTAAGATTTTAGTTAAGGGGCTAAAATGAAAAGCAAAAGACTAAGGAGGCTTTGGATGAGGGGGACATATGTCTAACTCCATGAAAGCAAGACAATGCTTTTTAAAGCTTTTGATGAAACGACAGCAAATTGGTATTCAAAAGGAGGAAAGCTTTTCTTTGCATGTCCTACCACATAGCCTTAGGAGACAAGAGAGGAGAAAAACAATTAAAAACTGTCCATATATAGGTTAAAGATGGTAGCAACAAAAATAAAAAATAAAGAGCTTCTCTCCACTCACAAAAGACGATGACAAAATAGCTTGAGAAGTGGAGGCGATTTCCACTTTGGGAGTAGGCGGCAACAACGAAATAACCAAAAAAAAAAAAGAAAAAAGGAGGAGCTCTCCACTAAAAACTGTTATAGTGGCTTTTTTTTAAGGATTTTGCTTGCCTATTTTTACTACATTTGTCCTTTAATTTAGATATTTTTTATTATCCATTGCTCAAAATTTATATTCCCAAATGCTTTAACATTTAGTTCTTTAGTTTAGTGCAAGTTTTATTTTATATGTTTTCATTTATTATTAATTTGTTAGTTAATTTATGTTTTATAGTTAGGATTTATACATGTTCTTATTATTTAAATCAATTAATGTCAATTTTTGTTCAATTTAGATATGTTGAAATTTTTGTTTAGAATATTAGTTTAGGTTTTGTTGAATTAAGTTTTAGTTAATTGATTAAAAGTTTAAATGATTTATGTTTGTGTAAGATTAAATGTTAAATTGTGTTTTTCCCTTTAGGTCTTTGAATTTTCCAACTTTAGTTTTATTTAACTAAGTATGGTTTATGTTTATGTAGTCTCTGTTTTGGTTAATTTAAATATGTGTGGTTAGGTATTTGAGGGCTAGAAGGCATAGGAAGGATGAAAGGATAATTAATTGTCAAAATGGAGTTTGCTTTGAATTGATTCGGTGTTTGTAAGCTTAGGTTGGTTTGGGGCTTTAGTTAAATGTCATGAATTAGGAGTTATTTCTAGGCTTGATCACTCTTTAGGTAATATTCTAATTTAAATGCTATGATTAAGCATGTGATACTTAACTATCATTGGGGATTTCGAAAAAGTAATAATAGGTTATTTTGATTTTTTAGGATACTTAACCAATTAGTCTAGGGTCTCATATCTTTAGGTTACACATTCCGAATTTGTGTGTTAGTGGCCTAAGTTAGTCATTCCTTAATACCTAATGCATCTTCATTGTTAAATCTAAAGAGCTTGCTATAGGTTATAGTGAAGATAGGAGCATTTCTAGAGCTTGATAGATGATGTGTCATCACTAACTATCAAATAATAAACCTAACTATGTAGCTAGATGGTCGAATCCATAGGGAGCTAGTAGTACTACTATTTCTATTGTTGTAAAGAAAACAAAAAACAAAAACCCCTGAATTTAAAAAGAACAAACATAACTAAGACACAATAAAAATCAAAAATGAAAAGTAGAAGAAAAACACAATAAACTAATAACAATAACAAAGAAATGGATCAAAGGTATCATCAGGATTCGGGGATAGTTATTGATCCTTGAATTTAGATAAATGGTGCTCTATCTAAGGTGATAGTCTATATGTTTGAATAAGCTTTCAAGCCCTCAATTCTTCTAACTTGGGTAATTCTAAGAAGCTTTAGAAATGCCCTTATCTTTACTATCGTTTAAAATAAGCTCTCTAAATTTAATAGTGAAGATGCATTAGGTACTACAGAATGACTTAGGTTACTAACACACAAGCTCAAAAAGTCTAACCTAAATGTATGGAACCTTAGACCAATTGGTTAAGTATTATAAAAAATCCAGCCAACCTATTGCTACTTTTTGGAAATTGCAAGGGATAATTACGTATCACACGCTTAATCTTGGATTTTTAATTAGTAAATTACTGGAAGGGTGACCAAGTCTAAAGATAATACCTAATTCATGAAATTTAACCAAAGTCCTATACCAACCTAAGCTTAAACACCAATTCCAATATAAAGGAAATTCCATTCTCACAAATAATCATCCCTTCATCCTTCCCATACCTTTAAACCCCTAAACACCTAGCAATACATATTTCAAATAAAAAAAGACTAAATAAATATAAAGCATACTTAATTAAATAAAACCAAGGCTAGAAAATTAAAACAACAAAGGAAAAAAGTTTTTTAACACTTAATATTAATTAAGCTAGTAATTAATTAACTAAAACTTAATTCAACTAAATCAAAACTAATACTTTAAATAAAAAATTCAACACCTAAAAATTGAAAAAACATTAACGTTAAGTGAATGATATCATAAGAATAAGCACAAATCCTAACTATCAAATATAAATTAACCAAACAAAATAATAATAAATGAAAACTTAAGAAATTAACTTTACACTTGATAAAGACAAACAAAATAACTTAAAACTCTGAAGGTCCTTACATAAGAAAGCATCAAACACATTAGCTAAAGACATAAAATTTCGATAAGTTAAATAAAAGCATTGGCAAATGAAAATTAAAGCTAAAATTAATGAGTAAACAAGCTAAAAGAATGAACAGGGCAAAAACTAGCTTAAGTCTAAAAGGTGGCTAAGGCTAAGGATGTTACGGCCTTCCAAGAGAGCTCCTTTTCTCTCTAGTATATGTTGTCAAATTTTGTTGTGAGTGGAGAGCATCACTAAGCTGCTAGCTCCAAGTCTTCTTCTTTATGAGTGGAGGGTAGCTCTTGCCTTTTTATTTTTGTTATTGTTGTCCTTTAGTATATCTATCAAGTACCTACCTTGCAAGGAAAGCTTAAGCTTTTAATTGTTTCCACCTAGGGTTGTGTTTTTTTCTAAGGAAATCATGCCTTCTATTTAAAATGCTGCACTCCAAAGCTTTCTTTTCTTCTCCAATTAAAATGTTACCGAATGCTCTACGTGGAAAGCTCCTCTACTCCTTTCTAAATGTTGATGCTAAGCTGTTTTATGTCCAATCTTTTCAACATTTTGCACCTTTTCATTCCAATCCACTTTCTTTTGTGAAAACGCTGCACACCTTGGCATCACTTTTAAATGCCTTAGATTTTTATTTATTCCAAGTCAAGATAGATCACTTTTTTTTTCTTAAAGTGCTACTGTTTTTAGAAGGAGAACGTCCCTCCTTATGCATTTCATGTTTCCAGCTTTTAAAAGCTTCTATCCCATGCATGTGCCCTCCAATTTCCAGGAAAATCCAAGCCAACATGATTCTAACTTAAAAAAAATTCTAACTGTCGTTTTCATGCCCTACCAAAGCTCTAAGTTCTGCATTCTTAAGTAGCAACAAAGGAACTAATGATGTATGGAAAGCTTTAAAATGCCAATGCTATTTTACAAGATCAAGGTTCACTCTTTTAACACCATTTGTGTTGTAAAAGAATTAAAAAAAACAAATTCATCTAAAGGGAAGTAACTCATTGATTAAACATGATATAACACAAATTAAGTACTTTTACATAAAAAATAAGAATGAATTCAAATGAAATAACATTTAAAAACTTAACCAAATTCATTGCTATCACTTCTTTAAGGAGATTACCTTCATAACTTGCTCTGAACGAGTTTAAAACTACTAAATGCATATCATATGGAAAGGATTATGGCCCTCTTTGGTTTTAACATCTTGGCTTAAATGACCCTATGTTATAAACTCTTAAACCCGATTAGCCTTACCCAATCCCAAGTCTAACGAATTGCTAAGTGAGCATTAGTTTGAGGCTTTTCATTTACATTTTATTCTGAGATGATTTGAGGGGTACTTCCACTTATGTTGTGCATTGTATATAGTTACTTCTATTGTTTCCTTATTATTGTAAATTCAAAAAACAAGGGAAAAAAGGAAAGATAAAAAAAGAAAGAATTAAATATAATAGTAATAATTAGTAATTAGTAGTCAGTTGTATTCACATGCATATCTTAGAAGTTATATTTGGATGTCCCTTTACACTTAGTACTTTTCAAACACTTGTGAGAAAGCCCTTAACCTTGGTGACTCACCTTAACTCAAGCCCCATTACAAGCATGAAAAAAAGTCCTTTTGATCCATGATATCCTGTAATTTATTTGGAAGAAAATTGATGAATTTGCAAGGCTATGATTTTGTGTTCTCCTTGAGGGAGTCTTGAACGAAACACCAGCCCTTAAACACTTAAGTGAAATGACTAAACATCAAGACGAAAATCTATACTAGTTTATGCTCACCTTTGATAAATAGTATTACAAGTTAAGTTTGTTAATTTGTACTGATGAAAACTAATTATGATTTATATAGTAGCTTCATATTCAAGTTTTCCAAAGTTTAAAAATTTAATGCACTTAGTCTCTTCGAAAATGAACTAATGGAATGTAATGGTTGTGTTTAATTTTCTTGAGGATAAACATAGGCTTAAGTGTGGGGAAGTTGACAAGTGTGTTTCAAACTATGTTTCTAAGTTATTTTTTTTAGATTTTTTAATAGTTGTTTGTGTGTTTTAAACTTAGTTAGTATGATTATCTACATCCTTTTCATTATATTTTAGGTTTCTAATTATTTCTTTTTGTTTAAGAGAAAATCTAAGCTTATTTTAGGATTGGGTTGATAAACTTTGATGTTTTCATATACAGGTAACAAAAGAAACTCAAGGTAGCACCAAATTTGGTATAACTGAACTTCAGAATCCATTAGATGTACATATAGAGATCTAAATTTTATGAAATTATATAGGGTACTACAACACCATGTGAGAGTCTACATATCAAATTTCTTGGCCAAAGGAGATATGTAGACAAAGTTATAGTGAAAATACTAAGTAGAACTAAAAGTTGGAAAAGGTTATGCAGGGGGTGAAGTGCCATAACGTGTGCAAGACATTTTTTTATAATGTTTTGGGCAAAGAAGTTGTAAAAATAACACTAGAAGCCACTATTATGACCTTAGAGAACATCCAAGACAAAAATAGAGGGTTTTAAGAAGAAAAAAATGTCAAGAGACTCAAGAAGAAAGAGGAGAATCATAATTCAGTAAGTGCTGTCCAGATTTCCAACAAGAGGGCCATCATCATCATCACTAGTTTTCTCTTTTCATTTGCTTTCCTTTTGATGTTTAATTAGAATAATATGTGTTTGAACATGATTATGGATTGCTAAATATAGTTTAAGTATTGTTCTTAAATTGTTTATCTAACTTTTTCTATATTCATTTAATACATAGTTATTTGTGTTAATTGTTGAATTTATAATCACTTCGAACAGGGATTGTTTTGATTTATTTACGTTAGAGTACGTAATGAGAGTTGGTAGCTTAATAGATGATAGGGGTCAAATTGATATGATTTTCATGGTTAATTTGTTGAATTATGACCCCTAATTCAGTGTTTAATTGTTT
>JAOXYD010124562.1:0-11121 GCA_028565735.1 Pinacopodium congolense | reverse complement strand
CATTGGCTAGATTTAAAGCATAACCAAACTTTAAACTAAGTTAAATGGAGAAAAGACATAAGTCTTAACCATAGCTTGGTCTTAAATTCGTGAAGGAACTTTAATTTGCCTTTGAATGTGTTTTTAAGCTCAATTAATTCATTAATCCCTTATCCAAAGTTGTATTCCACAAGTTTATAATTTTTAGTAATTTTATAATTCATTTTATAATTCAAAATTGCAAGGTTTGAAGCAAAATTAGGATAGTTTATTAATTTTATCTTTTCGTCTTTTAAGTTAAGTTAGATTTTCCTACATCATTGTAATTTAATTAATCCGGTAATTAACTTAAGAATACCACATTTTTCCCCATGGGTTCGACACTCAGAATCTGAAAATTACTCTATTTTAGTATTTATTTGATAGGTGCACTTGCCTTTCGTCACGTTGGTTTTTGCTTAATTTCATTTTGGTTTTCAAAGTAAAATTGGTTTAAAAAACTCCCATTTTTACTCAATTCAACAAACGAACATCAGGTTTCTAACCCTTAAATATGACCCACACACCTCAAACTCATCAAAAACCTGAAGAAGACATGTAAATAGTAATTTGAATAAGTCACGATCATGGCTTTGGTACATAACCTGGGTTATTTCTTCCTTTCTTCCATTTTTCTCATAGTTCTCCCTCCTTCAACTTTATACAGAACTCCATTAGGTGCTTATATAATTAAGATCAAGATCTTACCCAAAATCATTATTCAAATACTCAAAATAGAAGGCACAAACAAGAACATAAAGTAACATCAACCTAAGTTCTAAACACATCTTTTTTTATCATAAAAATTTGAAACCACACACTTAACAACTAGGAAAACATAACGTAAAGCATGTATATCATCTATCACTACTTACTCTACTAAAGATATGAGATTCACTACTTGTTACTCTAACCTGAAGATATCAGTAAATTCAAACTCATCATTAGAATAATTAAAACAAAGCAAGTAAGTGTTAAAAATAGGAGCTGTAAACTCTTGTAAAGTGTGCTTATATTGAGAATTCACTTCTTTGTATCTTTATCACTTGAAAGAGCTACAAAACATAAACAAATAGAAAAAAATGTGACAATGGTCAATAAAAATAAAAATAAGGACATCCAAAAAAATAACAAAACATTAACGTTAATTCCCCAGCAACGTTGCAAAAATTTTGGTAAGGTTATCACAAGCCACCAAATAATAAATAACTAACTTCCTAACTATGTAGTAGGGTGAGTCGAGGTCAATCCCATGAAGAATTGGTTAGTATTAATACTATTTCTAATTTTGTGGAAATAAAAATAAAAATAATCCCTAGTTTTATGAAAAAAAAACTATAGCTAATGAAATTAATTTAAATGAACAAAAACGTAATATAATAAGAAAAAAATAACAATAATATAAAGCTAAGTACAAGATATTTTTAAGATTCATAAATTACAATCAATCATCAAAAGTATATAGAATGTATTATGCCTAAGATGATAGGCTATAGATACAAACAAGCTCTTACGTCCTACATTTATCCAATTTAGATAAATCTAATATGATCATAAATTTACCCCTAGGTACGTAGCAACCTAGACCAAGATTTCTAGATTTAGTGGCATAATAACATTAAACACTAGAGAAAAAATAACGTAAGCCATAATCTCATAAGATCAGATCTTGTAACCTAAAGAGTGAAAACCCTAGGCTCAATTGATTAAGTTTCATTACAAAATCAATTAACCTATTACTACTTACGATATTAACTAATGATAATTACAGATCAAGAGTCAATAATGCCTAGTGTTAGACCTAGAAATTATAAATAGGGTGATCAAACCTATATATAATATTTAATTCTTGGCATTTAATCGAAGCTCCAACTCATTTATAGCATAAAAATACCCTTTCAAACCTAATTAAAATCTCACAATCTTAATATATAAATTCCTTTAATATCTTCTAACTCAAAAGAAACTAACTAGCATATTAAAATTAGTGAAAACAGTAACTAAAATTAAAGAAAGCATGATAGAATCATAAAATAAAGACAAAGAAAAAAAAAAGATTCTAACAATAAATTTAAAGATATTCAAGGATTCAATAAGCATTTAAACAAACCAAAATGAACTAATATGAAATCTAAAGAGTTAACTAGAAAGCAGCTAAACAAACCAAAATGAAATAACATGAAAGCTAAAGAGTTAACTAGAAAAAACAGTAAAAACAATAGAAAAGTAAAGCATTTCTAGTCCTAAAACACTTAATCTAATAACATCATCCAATACAAGATGAAAATAACTAAACGATAAAGGAAAACATGAAGAAACAAGGGTGTTACCTAAATGGGATCTAAAAACTGATGAAAATGAGTTGCTTTAATCCTTATATAGTCCCCTAGTTTGGGTTAAGACAATTTGGGAGTGAATGGTCATGTTTTCCCCTCTATTTGGAGTGAAATGAAGTTTTATAGACACTTAACGATACTTAATAGTGTCTTCAGCATGCCATACATCAACCACCATTAATCTCCCTACATTCGACTATCAATGATAGTTTTTAGTTCATCAATGGCACTATTGATACTCACCATTAATAGTCCAGAATTTGAGTTCTTCGTTGAATCTTCTCCAAAACTCTTCCAAACTTGGTATTTTCAGTTGTATTGTGTCTCTTAAGCTTAAAGCCTGCATCTCAAATGATAATGAACATAATTTGGGCATATTGGCATCAAGATAAAGGTGAAATCATTACATCACATATGAAAATTCATAAAAATACATCCTTATCACGTAGAAGCTCTATGCTTTACTCTTTTCCTCATTTTATAACATTGATTTCATGAACACCAAAGTGCTTTTCAGCCTTTAGATAATTTAAATAACATTCTCTAGTTGCCTTTAGATTTTAAGACCCATTTGCTACACCTTTGTCGATGGAAAAATTCAGTAGTAGCTGATATGATAATGAATTAACTAAAAGGCAACATATTGAGGGTCTTCATAAAATGACGTTATAGGCTAACAATCTATTTACTTGTCTTAGATTATCATCCAATTTTAGAAACAAGGTTATTTTTTTTCATTGTATGATGTTAAAGGGGCTCCAATTAATTATCTATTTTTTATATGTTAAAATACTAATGACCATCTATATTGAAAAACTAGATAAAAGTGTTGGCATGAAAAAAATTGTTTCTAATGGCCCATTCATTTCTCTTAAAATCATAAATGGTTGAAAAGTTCCTAAATTGAAGGATGAATGGGATCCTCACAATAAGAAATTAATTCCTTTGAATAGCAAGGTTATGTATATTTTAATTTGTGTATTAAGAACAAATGATTTTAATAGAGTATTTATATAGGCTTATAAATTTTGGGACATACTATAAGTCACTCATGAAGCTACAAATAAAGTTAAAATAAGTGAAGTTAACTATTTGAATTTTCAATATGAATTACTTCATATAAAATATTAAACTAAAGGACATTTTATCTAGACTATGATGATGACAAAACAAGTTTACTATTAATGAATTTATTGTATTTGATGTTTTAAAAAGATAGGCTTGAAGAAAAAGTGTTTAAGAGATACAATTTAGAGCTTTAGAGTTTAAATGGGAATCACAAACAATATAAGCAAAAAGACATAAGATTTTCGACTAAGATAGTGTTTTAAAATAAGTTATGTCTTGTAATTTTGTTGTAACCTTATCCTGCTCTTCTCAAGGTGTCTAATAGGCCCAAACCATGTATAATGAATTCATGTTTAGACTTATATATATAGATTGTGTAATGAAGGGGAATTATGTTGGGAATTTTAAAATAATCCTCTTGATGCATTAAAATCTTTTTGGAAACTATTTTGATGAGTTTGTGTGTGTGTTAAAGGTTATGGAAAAAAATGTTCGAAAATATTTAAAATTTTTTTGAATTATTTTATATGAGTTGAATTGCATTAAAAAGTGTTTAATTAATCTTAGGAAAGATTGGTTGACCAATGGTAGTTGATCAGTAACTCGTCAACTAGTAATTGGTTAATCAATGTGTGTAACTAGTTAACTAATGTAGCATTTTTGTATAGACTAACACCAATCATTTAAGTAATCAACTACTAGGCATGAGAATCATGTTTCAAGGGCTAGTTTCAATAATAAAAATTATAATATATAGCTTTTAATGCATATCAAGGGTAATAAAAGCCTATTTTAAGATTTTTACACTATAAATAGGTGTGTTTAAAGGTTTTTTTTTTATGTATAGGTTTGAGTAAAAGAGATCTGAAAAATATTTGAGTACCTTATTTTATTTTTATAAACTTTAGATGCATTTATTTTTGGATTATTTGTGAGCCCCTCAAGACACTTTAGGTTGGTCAAGTGAGAATTATTAAAGTGTATTTTAGAGTAGTATGATTGTAGAAGTGAAATTATAAGGGAAAATCTTTTCGCATAAAAAAGAGAGTAGTTGTAGAAGGGTTAGTCACCCTTGAAAAAGAGAGTAATGTATAAAGGTTGATCTTCACCCGTTGAAGAAGAAAGAATTAGTGAATTTTATAATAAGGTGTTGAAGGGCCACTTTATTGTGGGTTGTACACTAAACTACTATAATAATCAGTTTATGCCTCTCTTCCATTTCCTCTTTACTTTTCAAGTTTAATTTTAATTCAAGCTATATTGTTATATTGTTCATTACATTATTCTATATTTTGCATCACATTAAGAGAAAAATTTGCAATTAGGTACAAAGACAAAATTAGAATCACCTAATTCACCTCCTAAGATGCATTATAGGACTAACAATTGATATCGAAGTTAGGACTCATATAGTTCTATTTCTAATTAAATAGTGAGTATAATATATAATGGCACTTCTTAGTGGTAAAAGAATAGTTAGACCCCCTTACATTGAAGGTAAAAATTAAAAATTATGGACTTAACTAGTATGAAACATTTCCTTCTATCTATAATAGAAGATTTGAGGGAAATTGTAGAAAATGGTCCTCAAATTTTATTAAAAACAATAGTTGTGATAATGTAGAGATAACTAGTACTAAAGGATAAAAATAAGTAGGATAAAGGGGACTCATAGAGGTACTAATCATATTGAAGAAGAGGAGAGTGAGCATATGAAGGAAGAAGTGGCTTACGTATACTTTTTAGATGAAGAGGTACTGTCTTACATAAACTCTAGTAATAATGATGATAAGGTTGCTTCTTATTTAAATTCTATTGATGATGATAAGAATGATTATGTTGATTATTTAATTTATAATGAACTAGTTAAATGCTTAGAAGGTTTGATTGCGAAAAATAAAAAGTTATCCTTTTAAGTACAATAAAACATTGAAAATTCTAGATGCATGCAAATTAGATAATGAAAAATTGAAAAGAAAATTACGTAGCATTTTAGAATCAAAGAACGAGGAAAATTAAGAGATGAAAATGTCTCTTAAAAAAAAAGAAGTAGTCTTAAAAATTCACAAAAATTTAGAATGTAGTCAAATGCTCAAAAGCATTTAAATGATAGACGTGACTTAGGATTTACCCATGAAACTGCTTTATCAAGTAAGACTACCTTTGTTAAAGAAATGAATTGAGAAGATTAACATGTGTCTAGGCCATTTTATGAAAATATTACATCATTCCTTAGATTTTAACCTAGAAAAGCACACTATACATTCATGTATAAAACTAAATCAACACCTAGGAGGAAAATTCATCAAGGAAGATAGGCATACTTTTTATGCATAATTTTATTTAGTGAATCCTCATGATAAACAAAATAGTATGACACATGCTCATACTTCTCACGTATATAGGAACACATATCCTATAGTAACACCTCTTGATAGTAGGAATGCAAATGCATATATATCTAATGCTAGGATACGATTTCACCCACTTAGGCCTTTTTACTGTATGAGGAGCTATAATGATTTAAGACCTAGAAATGCATATAGTTACTTATGTTGAATATATGCACCCATGTTTTGTCCTTATTATAGGTACTATGGATAGGTTAAAATTTTTTATTATGATACATTGAAAAGATATAATGATATGTTATGAGGCTAGAGAAAATCAACTAATCCCCATTTAATCAAATTATTGTGGGTACTAAAAACACATTGAACTTTATTTTGTAGGACAATGGACATCGGAGGCATCTTTAAGACTGAAAGAATAATCATTAAGACATATTATTAAACTATATGAGCAAAGAAATGAAGTGATAATTGGTAATACAAAAAGGGGATATAAATGTTTGATTTGGTTATGCTATGTTGAATGTTTTTAGTTTATGAAATAAAATTAATTAACACTTGATGTTTGAACAGTCAAATTGAGTAATATCTGATTAATTGAATGGAATGAATGTTTTGAGTCATGAATGATGGAAACTAATTTGATTTAAGGATAGTTTTAGTTATTTTCATTATAGGATTAATGGTACATGATTCATAGATAAAGTAGGAGAGAATAATGTTTTCCAAAATAATATTTAGTTGACTAAAATTTTCATGATTAGGAGAAATCATGTAAAATTACATGTGAATATATTTTTTGAAGGGGGAGCTTAGAACTTTTAAATGACTTGTATCAGGGGAGCACTTAAATGTATCTATTGAGCCAAGGATGGTTCCACCTATGTTTTGATGATGAAAAAAATATTACTAATGGTTTATTGTATTTGATTTATTAAAAAGATAGGTTTGAGGAAAAGGTGTAGAGAAACATAAGTTAGAGCCTATAGTTGGAGCAAGAATGGTGACACATGAAGATCACGTTGATGAAAGTAGGAATATTGAAAAAAAAAGTAATGCCTATACGAAAATTAAGTTGATGGATAAAAGATCAAGCCTAAAATAGTAAAAGTGAATATGTTTTGTTTTTTATTTTATATTATAAGTCTTATCTTGATCTTTTCAAGTAATAATAGGCTCAAGTCATGCATATTACATTCATAGATAGTAATTTTGCATATAGAATGTGTTGAACCATGGGAGGTTTCAACTTGTAATTTTGGTGATGACAAAATATAATTTTTATTAATGTTTTAGTTTTGATGTATTAGAAGGATCAATTAATGTAAAATATACAAGATCACACATCTGAGAGCCTAAGGAAAAAATTTTCATGAAAAATATTGAAATGGAGCAAAGTTGAAGAAAAAGTCAAGAAAGGAAGATGAAGAAAAAGAAAAAGAAGAAGATTCAATAGGTCTATTTTTTTATTTTTGATTGTAAGCATTGCCTTTGATATTTTTAACTTGAAGGGCTCAGTGTTTGCATGTTGGTTTTAAGTTTTTGGCATATTTATGCATTTTGGTCAAGAGTTTTCGAGTTTACATGATTATTTGCGTAATAAGATTTGATATAGAGTTTCATATCGACTTAGAGTTTCATAATCAAGAGGAAATTTAGTGCATATTTGTAAAAAGTCCTCTTAATGTGATAATATTTTAGAAAGTGAGTACTGTTAGTGTGTGTGAATATGTTTGAATCAAGATTTTGGGTTAAACATATTTTTGGTATATTTGAGAAAGTTTAAGAAAACTTTGAAAAGGTTTTGAAGTTTTATAAAGTTTCTATAAGTGTTTAAATTTTCATAAATCAGGATATATTTCGTGTTTGAGTTCAACTGAAATGTCTTGGAATCTAAAATAACTTTAGGAATGAATTATAACTTGTTTGAATTGGTTTTAAAGTGAAAATAATAGTTTTAAGAATGTTTGGTGAAGTTTGGGAAATTTTAAAAGAGTTGGGAAATTGTTTAGCATGAAAAATTTAAGACAAATTTTGTGTTTGAGTTTAATTGACATATCTTGGTATTTAGAATCCTTATAAAATGATTTGAAACTTTTGTGAGTTAGTTTTGTAGTGAAAGAAATATTTTTGGTATGTTTGAGAGTGCTTCAAAATTAAGTTTGACTTGAAAGTTTTGCGAATGTGCTTAATTTATTACAAGCCAAGACATAATTTATTTTGAGTTAAATTGAAAAGTATTGATATTCAAAATTACTTTATGGAAGTTTTAAAACTTGCATAAATTGATCTAGCAATGAAAGAAATGGCTATGAGTTTTTAATTCACGAGTTATGCAAACTATAGATTTCTAGCTAATTGATAGATTAGTATTTAGCGTTAGGTTGACTAGTTGAGGTTTTAAGTTGTTTAGTAAATTAGTGTTTAAGGTTGGTCAACCAATGCTTCAAAAAATAGGAACATTGGTTGATCAAATGAAGGGAATGGTTGATCACTGACTAGTCGATTACTCCATGAAACATTTGTCGATTGGTGAAGTTAAAACTCAGGTAAAGAATACTTGTTTCGCTGTGCATCATCTTTGATCATGGGTTGAATGATTATTTTGAGTTTTAATGGGTTTTTGGGCATGGGGAGGCTATAAATACATGTTATAAGTGTTAAAGAACAATATTTATGCATGTTAATGTGTTTTTAGGAAGATTGAAAGAGTTTTATGTTGAAATTCCGATATATGAGTTTGAGAGATTATATGAAGCTTACACACTTGCATTCATTGTGTCTTTTAATCCCTTTAAGATTTGTTTTGATTAAGCAAGAAATGATACGCTTGAGTTGAGTGATAGGTTTGTTCATCAAATTGCTCTAGAATTGAAATTTTAATCACTTAAAAATCAAAGATATCACACTAAAAACCAAGGAAACACTAAAAAAATCACACAAAACTTACATATAACACCTTAAAAGCTTTCAAAGATTTAAACTAAGATCCTACCGCACAAAATAAAAATATCACACACAAAAATAACTAAATAATGAGGAAAATTCTTAATTTAGTGAGGATTAAAAAGCAATAGACAACTAGGAACATACAACTTGGCCCTTTGCATGTTCATCTTGAAATTAAAATGACCATTAGTTACCTTAATTGTGCTAAATGGATACACCTTAGTTACTTCATACGAGTCTGCTTATCTTGTTCTTAATTTTCTAGGAAGAGTTTAAGCCTCAAATTGAATCAAGACTTTGTCACTATCCTTAATTTCACAAGGAACAATGTTCTTGCCATGCCATTTCTTGATTATTTCCTTATAAAGCTTGGAATTGTCATAGGCATCAAGGTAAAGTTCATCCAACTTATTTAGTTGCAATAATTTGTGCTTACCAACCTTTCTCGAGTTAAAATTTAGAAACTTTGTTACCCAAGATGCCTTATGCTTTAACTCAACAGGAAAATGAAAAGATTTTCCATATATCAAGTGATATGGAGACATGCCAATGAGTGTCTTAAAAGTAGTGCGATAAGTCCATAATGCATCATCCAATCTTAAAGACCAAGCATTTTTTGATGTACTAACGATCTTTTCAAAAATTCTTTTTATTTTTTGATTATAAATTTCAACTTGATCAATAGTATATAGATGATAAGGTGTGGAAACCTTATGGGTTACACCATATTTTGATAAGAGGGATTCAAATTGCTTGTTACAAAAATGTTAACCTCCATCACTAATAATCACTCTAGGTGTATCAAATTTTATAAATATATTCTTTTTAAGGAACCTAACCACCTCTGGAATCATTGGTAGGTAAAGCAACTACTTCAACCCATTTACTTGCATAATCAACTACGATTAAAATATATTGATTGGTGTATGATTTAGGGAAGGGTCTCATAAAATCGATACCCCAAACATCGAAAACCTTGCAAACTATGATATTGTTTAAAGACATTTCATGTCTCCTCAAGATGTTCCCAATGCTTTTGCAATTATCACAGGATTTAACATAATTAAATGTGTCCTTAAACAATATGGTCCAATATAATCCAAATTCTTTACCTTGTGCATAGTCCTAATTAGCTTGAGGTGCCCTCCCACTTCTTTGGAATCACAATGACTAAGTATAAATGGCACTTTCTTTGAAGAAACACATTGTCAAATGATACCATAAGGGCAAATTTTACACAAAAATAGATCATACCACATATATCACTTAACATCGGTGAGAAACTTCTTTTTAACATAATTAGCATACCATGGTAAATTCATTAATGCTAACAATTTCTCCTTTGGAAACACCTCCTCGATGTCTTAAGTTTCACCATTCTCTATCAGCTCTTCACTTAAATGTGAAAGATGGTCAGCAAAATTTTTTTTAGCACTCTTCTTGTCTTTGATTTCAATGTCAAATTATTGCAATAATAGAACCCATCTGCTCAATAGCTACTTTGAATTAGGCTTATTCATTAAGTACTTTAAAGCTGAAAGGTCTGTATAGACTGTCACCTTGGAAAGAACAAAATTAGGACTGAAATTTATCAAATGTAAAAATAACAACTAGCATCTCTTTCTCAGTCGTTATATAGTTCTTTTAGGCACCATTTAATGTTTGAATCGCATAATAAATTAGATGAAAGATCTTATCCCTTTGTTGCCCTAAATACATCAATTGTAAAATTTTTTTCTTTGCACATCAATTCGAAGGGTAGGGCCCAATTTGGTGAAATTAGGATAGGCACACTTGTAAGCTTTTCCTTTAGCAGTTTAAAAGAATGCATGCACTTATCATTGAAATCAAAGATAGCATCCTTGGTCAAAAGATCAGTTAAGGGCCTTATAAATTTGAAAAAATCCTTAATAAATCTCCAGTAGAAGTCGGCATGACCTAAAAAGCTCATAATTGCTCGAACTAAATTTAGAGGTAGGAGTTTAGTGATTACATCTATCTTAGTCGGATGTACTTCAATTCTCTTATTAGAAATTTTATGACCAAGTATAATGCACTTTTGCACTATAGAATGGCATTTCTCCCACTTTAGTACCAAATTTGTCTCTTCACATCTCTTAAGAACTTTTTCCAAATTTTCGAAGCAATAATTAAATGATGTGCTAAAGACTGAAAAACTATCCCTAAAGACCTCGATGCAACACTCAATCATGTCTAAAAGAATGGTCATCATATAAAGTTAAAATATGGTAGGGGCATTGTATAAACTAAAGGATATACACCTATAAGCTGATGTACCATAAGGATAGGCAAAGGTTGTTTTTGTTGAACCAAGGGAGGTTCTAATCTTGGTTTTGATGATAACAAAACATGATTAATCACTAATGGTTTGAGTTTAT
>JAOXYD010124552.1:0-11122 GCA_028565735.1 Pinacopodium congolense | reverse complement strand
GATCAACCAATCTTTGGTTAGTTCATTGATTTAAACCACGTTGTTTATTGACTTTTCTAATAACCTAGGTAGAGACTATTAGATCCTAGAGTATCTGAAGGCAATATCATTAAGCATTAAATAAACAAATATTAATTCACTAATCATGCATTAATCACCAAATAACACAATTAATCATCCATAAACAGATTCAGCATAAAAACTTAACTGAAATTAAACATTAGGCACAACAATTAATAAAAGAACATAATAAATAAAGCTGAAGCAATAATACTTTGACTAATTCAAAATAACAATAATAATACACTAAATTAAGAGTTCAAATGAACCAAATCATATTCTCAGATGGCTATTTAACTCTAAACTACGTGTATGAAGCTGTTGGAACTTCAAACAACCTAAAAATCTTAAATTACAAAAGAAAGAAAATAAAAACAAACTAAAAAGTACTTTGATATGAAAACTAAAGAGATAAAACATGTTTTGATCTAATTCTGAGTGCCTAAAACGTTTGGGAGAGGTCACTTTATATAGGGAAGGTGCAACTACAAATGGAGGAAGAAAACAGGCCGCAAATGTTAAAGATTCGAATAAAAAAATGTCTATTGTCGTTCATTAACGGCACCCTGTTCTTCATCCATTAACGACACCCTATTCATCCATCAATGTGACCCTGACAGTGTAGCGTTGATGGTAAACTTTCAGTTGACTTTTGACAAAACTTCCATCTTTTTTACTCCAATCTCCATCCTGCAAATTAAATATAATAAAACATAAATGGAACATTTAAGCACTAAAATAGGTTAAATTAACATTAAATAACATAAAAATACTATAAATTTAACCCCTAACAGAATTCAATATCAAAAATTAAAATTTGAAGGCCAAAATTGAAGAAATTAAAAGAATAATAAAGGTGGTAGCTCGAAGATCATTAGTTTGTTGTTTAAAACTTATTTGTAAGTTTTATTGAAAGTTTAGTTAATTTAAGGACTCAAGTTTAGTATTTATTTCATAAGTTTTAAAGTTACGTAAAATTTTCATTAAATAGGTCAAATTTTATTCTTAAAATTATTGAATCATTGTGTCTACTTAAATAATCTCAAAATACATTTTTAAAACTTTGTTAAAGTTCTATTTGATGTTAGGAAAATGTATGGAAAGATTTGGAGCTTGCTTGAGTCATTTTTGTATTTTTCTATGAGATAAACTACGATTGTAAATGAGAGCAATATTGTCGTTCTTGTACCATAATTGTTATCACGTATGTCCAGAAGATCAACGTTAGTTGTATAAGAGATTAACAACACCATGGATGTTGATAGGAACCACCGTTAATGTCTAATGACTAGTATTTTAGAATGTGTAGCTTTCAGTTTTAAACTACTTTTAGACCCTTTGACGGATATTTCTCAAAACTGATAGCTTTATTCACTCCCTAACATTATAAACAAGTGTTATAGAGCTTCCATATTAGTCTTTATGCCATTTTGTTAAAGTTTAATGCTCTCAAAATCAAATTTACACAAGCTTTCCAATTTTTATATTCTACTTCATTCATCTTCAATTTTATTATTTTATATTTGATTTTAGTGCTTTAAAATTATTAAATTCTATTTGTTTAAGATTTCAAGTGCTTCATTAATTAAATATCACATTTTTTAAAGAAACGAGCCCTTAGTTTAATAAACTTTAAGTGAAACACCTTTGTATGTGTATTTTATTACTACTAAAGGGGTTTTATTAGTCAATCATATATAAAATTAGCTCAAATAAATTGATTTTTTATCCACAAAATCAAAATTCATTCAAGACCAAATTTTCGGCATTGTACTGGTCGTAACAAGTAATATAATGGAGTATTTTTAAGATTCCAAATATCAATCCCACGAGGAAGTGTTTACAATGTAAGTACAATTAGTATTAGGCCAATTGGATTACAATTATTTCGAGAACACCAAATTATAATATAAGAAATTATTTTACTAAAAAACTAATCTTAGAAAACTTGAATTAGTGTAAAGTAGTTCAATGTTGTTTTCCCTAAAATTTTAATTAAGGATTAGATGGGTATGATTTAATTGATAGATTTGTGATGCTTAATCTAAGGTATCTTTACTAAATCAAAACAACGCTATAGTTAAATCACTGCCTTATCTCTATTGGTCTTATCTTGAAATTTGGTTATGCATCAAACTTAGGGAATAAGCTTAAAGCTCAAGAAGTCTAGTCTTAAAATTACCCATTTTAAAATTAACACCCTCATGGTTAACTAGAGTCTGGTCATGCATTGATTTAAATGACGTTATTTACTGGTTTATCTAATAGCATAGGTATATTTCTTAGATCCTAGATTATCTAATGACTTTATCTTAAGTGATCAATTTAAAATAAACATATAGAATTCAATAAGCAATGATTAGCTCACTAATGATTCATTAACCCTCAATTAACACATTAAACACCCTAACCTCAATTAAAATTTAGATTAAAACATGAAACTAATCAAAGAACATGAAATAATTAACTTAAACAAGATAAATTTGATTAATTAGTAATACACAAATTAAGAGTTTAGAATTCACCAAATAAGATTCTCAAATGTTATTCTAGCTCTAATCACATGTATCAAGCTATTGGATCCATAGACACAACTTGTAAAATCTGATTACAATAGATTGAAAACAAAAACTAACTAAAAACTAATTTAACCTTGTTTTGATCTAAATAAAAAAGAATGAAAATGATTTTAAGGCCTAAAAACTACTCTCCTCTGGCTTTAGATGTCCCTCACTCTTATAAGAAGTAGCTGCAGTAGAAGGGAGGGAGTCACCAACCGCAAATGTTGGAAAAACTATTGAAAAATGCGTCTGTGAATGCTTAACAGCAGTCTAGCTGAAGAACAGTTGCACTGTTGAAGTCTTGTTGAACTGCCGTTAATGTCCTATTTATTCATCCTTCAATGTGGGTTGTTGCTTCCTTTAATATAGCTTGCTCTAACCACTGTTGATGATCTAGACTTGGATAAATTTGTTTCGTTTTTGCACATTTCTTCAATTATTTATATCAATCTAAAAATTAAATATTTCTAATCATAAATTAAACATTGAAGCACCAAAATAGGGATATATATATATATATCAAATAACATTAAAAAACATTATAAATTTCACCCCTAATAGGTTTCTTGATTCATTTCATTATTTGTTTGTGTTAAGGCTCCTCTTTACCTAAAAAAAGTGTTATTAAAGGCTACTCTTCACCTTTAATAAAGAAGATTATGATTTGTAATTAACCTAAGAAGAAGATTGTACTTGTTATAATGAGTTTGTCAAATTTCTAACAAGTAATTAGAAAGTGGATTAGGAAATTTTTAACGATTGCTAAATCACTACAAATTTGGTATATCCTTTTAACCCTACACTCTTTTATTATTACTTATTTTGTTGCTTGATTATTGCTTATATTATGATTATATTGGAATAAACATTTGTATAACATGCGAGGTTGAATATTGGTTTAGTGATTGCGTTTTAGATCTCTCAATTCACACCTCTTTTGAATGCCTTTAAGGTTTACACCTTGTTAGAAAATCCGATAGTAAATTTGCTACTCCTTTAATAATTTCAATATCAAAATTGAATATGGACAATGCCCTTTTCATCTTGAAAATATTTGTTTTGATGCTAAAATTTTAACATATTCTTCCAAAATGCTTTTAGTAAATTTATAATAAACCCTTATAAGGAATTTTATATTTAACAAATTACTCATAAATTTTTGCACGCATAAGACAATTGTAAGAACTTCTTTTTAAAATTTGGAATAATTAATTCTAAGGCCTTTCCAAATTCTAGATGTATACCTATGCAATTGTTCTTTACCATTTAGGGCTTGTTTAAGAATTCCTCCATATCTTATATTGGATGCATCCATTTTAACAATTTTAAAGGCATCTGGATAAGGGATTGCTAAACATAAGAGTTCTTTTATCTCTCAATTTTATTTTTCTTACTACATTAATATTTTATTGATAGCACCATAATTATATATCTTTTAGGCATGTTTTTCATAATGATTATCTTAAGTTTGAGGGTTGATTTCATGTGATTTAGATGCATATTTAGTTTACTCTTAAACAAGATATTGCTTAAGTTGCTCTAGATGATTGTTTATGTTTTGTAGGACTTAATGAGCATTTTAATGCACTTATGAAGTACAAAGAGATGTGGAATCAATATGAGGAATTAGAACATCATATGATTAAGTTCCACATCAAATATCAATGTCAGAGGATGAGCCATGAAGAGCATACTAAGAGAAGAACAAGAGAAGTTAAAAAAAGAAATAGCTCAACTATAGGTGACTTTCGTGAGCATTAGAAACACTTTTGGAGTTTTAATGGTTGTTGAATCACTTTAAGAAGCAAGAACATCAAGTGAGGGAGCTCCATAACAAATTTCATTGCCAAAGGCCAAGTAGAGAAGGAGTTATATTGAAACGATTGAAGAGAGGTGAAAGCTAGACAACTAACAGGAGGACCACGGGGTAAGCCACACCTTGTGGCTTTAATTTTGGTAGAAAGGACCAGGTTGAGCCACACCCTGTGGCTTACCTCGTAACATGATGGGGCAACAAAATTTAAAACTAATTTTGGGTCTTTTCTCATTGTCTTTAGTTTTTATAAGCCTTACAACTACTACTAAGACCCTATAGGTGATTTCTAAGACATCTAAATAAGTTTTTAAGTAAGATTTAAAGGGAAAAGTGGATAAAACATGAAGAAAGTGAAGATTAAGATTAGTTTTCAAAAAATAATCACAGAGGGACCAAAGGATTCAAGCACCATAAATATGAGACTTTCTATCCTATCCTTCTTTATGATTGTTGTTGTTGTTGTTGTTGTTGTTTTCTTTATGTTTAAGATTGAATTATCTCATAAGATTTGGGTTATTATGAACCCTAAGATGTAGTAAGCATTATTTCCTTTGATTAAATGTAAATATTCTTGATTTTCTTTGAATTACCTAGGGATATTAATTTCTTTATGGTTTTTGAATTGCTTGTAACCATGCAATATTCAATTCTAATATATGATTCAATATGTTTAGATGAACCAAATCAAATATGTGATTAGATCAATCATTAGTAATGCATCTTTCATGTAGATCTTGACTATAGGCTTATATAAGATGTCCAGATTAGGTGTGAGCTATTTAGTTGGTTAGGTAACTGAAGTTTTTAATTAATTTTTACTTTAAAATTAACCAACGTATAGGCAAGTGTACTTATTAAATAATAAAGTGGAATGTTTTTAAGATCCCAAGTGTCGATCCCATAAGGATAATGTATAATTATTAGGTTGATTAGCTTACAATTTTCTATGAAATTTTGATTAATTCATTAAAAAGCTAAAAATTGCCAACTTAACTTAACTTTCTTCAAATAATGCAAGTGGACTTTTAAATTTCTTTAAAAATTACCAAAAATTACCAAATTGTGAAAATTAGCTAAGGATTAGGTTTTCAATGAATTCATTAAACAATTAACATTTTTAGGGGCTGATTAAAGTGTCTTCACAAAATTAAGACAAAGTTATTGTTAAGACTCTGCCTTTTCTCTATTAATCCTAATTTGAAGTTTGGTCATGCATCAAATTAAGTTAATAGACTTTAAGATCAAGAAGGTAACTTCAAGAAAATTAATCTCAAAACTTAAACTCTGACAAATAATCAAGATTTAGTCATGCAATGATTAATTTGTGTTGCTTATTGGTTTTTCCAACAACCTAAGTTGATTTCCCAAGTCCTAGATTATTTTTACTCTAATCTTTAGTGGCCAGCCATAAATAAGATGTTTGAACCCTTCAATAAACAAAATCAGTCCCTTAAACATCAATAAAAGGTCACTTAATTTATTTGTACACCAATCCTTAGCTAAAAAATTGAATCAGCCACACATATTCAACAAAGCATATAGAAAAGTCATATTAAGCAATATACTTTGTTTAATCTAAATACAAGAGCTTAAATAATGAGTTTAGAAGCTAAAAATCTCCAATAATTGCTCCTAGACGATCCACTAACTTTTCAACGTGATCTAAACTTTAGCACAACTCTAAATCATCGAGAAAAATTCATGAAAATCAAAGAACAAGAAGAGATATGAACTTAAACACAACACTTAGAATAATTATGAAAACATAAGCATAACATAAATAATCTAAGTTAGAAAATGCCAAAAGATGATTTCCAAGCTCAAATCAATATCTTAACAACAAGCTCCAATGTTTGGTAACTTAGAATCGAAAGTACAAGTGTTTGAAGCCAAAGAACACTAAAAACTATCTTAGAGAAGCTAGAGAAAAATATGAACTTTCAGATTTGATCTCCTCCCATTATCTACATGTCTCCTATGATTTTCACCATATTTACAACTTCCAGACCTCCCACTAGGTCCTTAGAAGACAAATGTATTAATTGGAAACATGCTTCAGCCGAAATTTTAGAGATTTAGTGGTTGATTTGTTTATATATGCCTACAATGGCGGGTTGACTTGAAGAATAACATTGCTGTTAAAGGATGGCTTATAGTCATTGATAGTCTTCTTTTAACTTCTTTAATGCAAATCTATGGGCCATCAATGGGGGTCTCTCTAGACCACCATTAATAGTTTAGAACATGTCATTTCTTCATCAATTTAACTGCAATTTTTAAATTTGATCAACCATTTGCCAATTAAACATTATAAAATATAAATTCAACACTTAAGCACTACATTAGGAGTCATAATTCAATAAATAATCAATAAAAGCTTAATCAATTTGACCCTTAACATGAGCCTAATCGAAATAATAAGTTCTACATATCTTAATAATGCATTCAATTAGTAAAATAAGATAGTGTGATTAGCTACTTAGTTTATTAAACTGAATAGGAATTGCATGACTTGACTGTGAACTTGTAATTCAATTTAGGGAATCAATGCTGTACAATAATATGGAAAATCCATTAAATCAAGGCAAGGTGATGAGTACAATATATCTTAAGGGGATTAATAATCTAAACCCTGACTTCATTATTGCTTGTTAATTCTTGAGGGTTTATCCTTAAATTTGTTTTTAGTTATTTCATATATTTTCTTTAATTAATCAATTAACCAATCAAATTTTAAGTAGGTTAGATAGTAAGGATAGGAATTCTTTAGTAAATCATAGTCCTCGTAAATCGATAACTTAGACTTACCACAAAAATACTACATAACGATAGGTCACTTGTCTTATTACGTGTAATGATATTGTTTAATATGATTCTTGTTTTAATTTTCATTTAAACTTAGGAATGTCAACACATCCTCAAAGCTTCAGTAAATTCTACACAGATTGGCCTTAAACTTTTCAAAAAGGAGTTTAGCATCATAAGCTACATTATTGAAGAAGTATATTATATAATTAAGACTTCCTAGAAATATTTGTTGTTGAGATTTTTATTTAATGTCATCATGAAATTTATAAGCAAATTGAATAAGTCGATCAATAAGAATAATTGATACTTGATAAATGTTATGTCCTAAAAATCTTATTTGTGTTTGACATAGTTTAAGGTTTTTAATAGAAATAATTAAGCCAATAAAGGTAATAATTTTAATAACTAATTTTAAGTGCTAATCTATAGTTTTAGAGAAAATAGGCACATCATCAATATAAACAATAGAGATGCAATATAAATATTAATATCATTTATTATTCTTTTAATTTCTGATGAGCATTTTTTAATTTGAAAATATGACATTCCATTTATAATGTCTGTATGGTAAAGGCATTTTTATATTTGTCTTATTCAATTATTTGTATTTGCCAATACCCTGATTTCATATCAAAATTTGAAAACATTTTGGCTTCATAAAAGCCTATTTAGTAACTCTCTTTTATTTGGAAGGGGATACCCAACCATCTCAAGGCTTTATTTAATGGTTTATAATTGAAAACCAAATTAGGTACACCTTTTTTTTTCTTTTATAGTTTTCAATTTTTTCATTATATAATGTTAGATAACTACCTAGGCTTGAACTTTTCCTAATTAGCTTTGTCTTTAATAGATATTTTATTTTATACTGACATATTTCTAGATATCTTGGGCCCATTACTACTAGGTAAGCCTTGGTGGGAACCTGCCTTTCAACAAAATCTGGTTCATGAGGTAATTTTACAACACGTTTCTTTCTATCCTAAAAGGCTTTAAGAATATCATAATAGACTTATGATTCTACAAGACTTTGAAATTTTTTAATTTGTGTTAAATTTTTTGGCTTTTGAAGTTTTTCTTCTATTTATTTATATAATATTTCTTCTGATATAGAATTAACCAGTTTGATCTTAGCCTTTATACTTCTTTGTATGCTTGCTATATCATGAAATTTTAGAGTTTTAATAAATTCAAATTTAACTTTCTAGTTTACTATATTAGCTATTATTCCTTATTGACCTATCCTATGAATAGGATATAACATTACTCAGAATGAAGTTCCTAAAATTATTTCATTAGATAATCCTCGAACCATAATAAATAGATCCATAAAGCATGCACCATTATTACAAATAACAACATTAGATAATTTGAAGTTCATTATAACTCTACTACTGATTTTTTGTGAGAAATTAAAAAATTGTATCCACTAAAGAGTCTAGGCATGAAAGCCACATACATAACATTGAAACATTAGCTTAAACAAAACAAACAACCCATTTTGTAAAGTTACATGAGATACCTACACCTTTCATCGGAAGCTTCAAGAAGACTTCCTTCATACATTCAAGTTACCTTCACTCATCCAAAATAGCTCTCCTCTCCTCTTCCTTTGCAAACTCTCTACTCGGGTCTACTAGAGAAGTCACACTACCCATCAATAATTGGAGCTCCAAACCATCTCAACTCAACAACAAAATAGTCGATCCTCTTCCAATTGAAATGGAAAAGCTAAGGGCCAGATCGAGTCATCCTTCCATACCAGTAAGCCCTTTCATCCATAGTTATAGTTGATCATCTAACATATCTAACCTTAAGTTCATCATTTCTAGATCAAGACTTCCACCTATAGTAGATAAAAAAAGTCAAGGCAAAATTAACTCTTTAACACAGGTAACCTCCTCTTCTCTCTAGATCTGGTTATTGTTAATTAGATCCTACTCTTAATCAAACATCATATTCCTCCTAGGATCAATTTCCTTTGAATAGGGAATAGAAACCCTAACCCAAAACCAGACTGAATCCTAGTTTGGAAATGACAACTTCTTCCTTCTAGGTAAGTTCTCATCTTTTATAGCACTTTTTGGTTATTTAATGAATCTCTTGAGTGCACATCTTCGCAATATTTAGGATGAGTCTTCCTCATCTGAAAGTGATAATTGTGTTTTTGTATGTGTTTTTCTGAGTGTTTTACATGTGTTTATTGCATAATAAGTTGTTATTATTATGTTTTAATATTTGTTTTTTGTGTTTTCATTGAGTATAATTTTAATTATTTTTTTGTTTGTGTTTAGTATTAATTTGGAGTAAGTTTTGTTTATTTAAGTGTTTTTATTTATGTTTTATGTTTTTATTATTTAATTATTAATGTTGTGTTAGAATTAAATCTTATTGGTGTATTTATTTATTATTTACATAAATTAAAATTTGAAAATTAAATTTGAAGTTTGAAGAAATTGAAAAAAAAGAAAACAAGAAAAAGGAAGCTGGAAAAACAAGCAGCATACCAAGCCTAGAGAGAGCCCATTCGCCTGCACCCAGCCCGTGACTCCTAGCCCAGACGCCTGCCTCACTTGCGCTGGACCCGCCTGCTGAAGCTAGCATTTGAGCCCGCGTCTTCCTCTCCTGCAACTAGTCTATGCCCCAAGCCTGCGAGCAGCTCGCCTCCGACGACTAAGCTCGCGCTTTGACTCGCGATCCGCCACTTGTGCGCAGCCTGCCTGCACCTTGGACTAGCCCGCATGCGTCCTGCCCTAGCTTGCGCCCTTTAGCCAACCCACCAGCCTACCTTTAGTAGTTGCTCTAGGCCTCATACCCACTCCTCAAGCTCGAGACTCGCTGTCCTGCACAACGCCATAGCCTGCTCGCCCTTAAGCTCGCGCCTCCAGGCCCCAGACGTAACTCGCCAGTCAACGCGAGTCGCCCACCAGCCCACCCCTCTTGCTTCTCCTCCAGGCCAGACCGCCTCTCCAGTCTGACTTGCCACCCGCATGGCGCGACGCACCTGCAGCTACAGCCTGTGAGCTGTGCAAGCGTGCCTCCTACTGGACCACGCCCTAGTTGCTCCTGCCCACGCCCAGCACCCCAGTCCTCCCACCCAGCCGTCCCTCCTCCTAAGACGCCCCCCAAGCAGCTAGACCCAGGTGTCCCCCCTCCAAGTGGAGTCTAAGCCCCACCCAACCTATCTATAGCTATAACCTAGATAGAAAATAAAAGACGTAGACAACAAGCAGCAAAAAAAGAGAGGGAGGGTTTCGGATGAATTAAAAAAGAGGAGACGCAGCAAATTAAGGAGCACAAGCGGTGTAGAGAACAACACAAAGGAGAAATCGAATAGATTCGGAGGAGGCGCAGAAAATAAAGGAGCTTCACACAAGCTCCAAGCCACTTTACAAGCATAAAACTTCAAGAGTTTATTAAGTTCTATAATTTATTTTTAGATTTTTTAATTTCATTTTAATTTCATTTTTTTAATTTTATTATATTTTACATTTTCAAGAATATAGACTTGACTGAACTTATTTTTATTATTATGTGTGGCTAGAATATTTTTAAGATTTTTTTTGAATTATTTGGGACCCTTTGGTTGTTAATTTAATTTTAGAAATATTTGTGTTGTATATTGAGCTTAAATCCTATAACAAATCGAGAGAGTGAGTTGGGTAATTTGTGTTAAATGTACAATGAGAGTTGGCATTTAATAGACCTATAGATAATAAGATATTAATTTATTAGGAAGAGATTTCAACAAATTGATAGACTGCCTATAGGATAGCTTTATATCTAGATAAATGTTTAGGAAATACTTTGCATGTCGAGAGATCCCAAAGTTAATCCTAAATTTATTTAGCTAGTGACATTTAGTTGCACCTTGAGA
>JAOXYD010124541.1:0-11122 GCA_028565735.1 Pinacopodium congolense | reverse complement strand
GTCTTACACTGAATTATGATGCTTTTTTCTTTTTAATTTCAATCCTACATCAACTTGTTACCCGTTCTATTCTTTAATTTTTCATTATGAATGAGCCTGAGAGATTTTTATCTTTTATTTTTTGATTTTTCATCTACTCACGATATCTTTTATGGTATTTTCAGATTGTACAATTATTATGGCCAAATCATATAACGCTTCAATAACAACACACGTCTATAACAACACATTAATTTGGAGGGACATTCATTTGGATGGTCATCATGGGACCATAAGAAGAGCCGTGTAGTATTGCCAAATTAAAATTTGCGTCTATTCGCAGTGCTAATGAACTGATAACTTGCCAAACTTTTAGATATGATTAAGTCAATTTGTAAACATTCTGAACGTGTCACAAAGCAATGGCCCGTACGCATCCATTCAAGAGTGTCGTTATCCAGTTACGAAAAGGTCTAAGAGCCAAACAACTGATTCTACTACTGATTTTATGGAAAGGAAGCAATTACAACAGCTCCAAATCCTCAACAAGTAGAGGCAAAACCGAAGACAACACTCCTGTCTGTGGTGATAAGCCGCCCACGTTCAATATGGAGGATTCTTAATTTCCCATACGAAATGAACCTTCGATTTAATCCGAAATTTCAAAAGTTTCCAATAATTGTTTTCCCACAACGGTAAGTAGCTTTGGGCATAATCGATTGCAATATGAGATAAATTTACTATATCTTTTAATGATATTGATCGAACTCGATGATACCACTTAACTTACCATAAATAAATCACAATTTTATCGAAAAGAAATCATATTTATATGTATAGATAATTAATACAAAAGATAAAAGCTGTACTAGAACATACAATGTTAGCAAGACGATAAATTTGAAGTGATTAAAAACAAGAACAAAACTTCTCGTCTTTAAGATTTTACTATGTGCTAACGTGGAAAAGAACAAACTAATAAAGACAATGATTGCCACTGAAAGAATATTCCCATATCAATATGAAAAGGTTATTGCCTAACTCATGTCAATTAAGAATTATACACATGACAATGACAGGACATTGAGGTAGCTAATAAATCATAATAACGTGTAGCCATCAGAATGGGAAATTATTCCATGAACATCATATTGTTAATAAAACGAAAAAGCTGAATTGATGAAAAGCGAGAACATATTGAACGTGCTAAATGAAATGAATTATTTTCTTTAAGATTTTACTATGTGCTAATTTGGAGAAGAACAAAATCATAAAGACAATGATTGGTGCTAAAAGAATATTCCTCATAACTTAATCGATATGAAGAGCTATTTGCCTAACTCATGCCAGTCAAGAATAAACTTGACAATGACAGGGCAATCATGGGTCAGTTAATGAGAGATGCGCGACTTAGATTAAGCTTCGATTAATTTCGACTACTCTACAAATTAACCATCCCTTGTAGCAGTCCACCAAATTATAATAACGAGTAGAGCTAAGAATGGGAGATTATTCCATCAATGTCATAGTTGATGCATGGGTTTTAATAGAGCATTTTACTTATTTTTAAAATATGGTGATCACGAGTTGAATTCTTTCTTTACTCTTATATTAACATGATAAATGCACAACTATTAATTATTATTTTGCGTTTAACAACACATTGCGTGTATTTTTAAAACAAGTTTCATACTTTTTGTAACTTATTCAAACATAAAATTTATGATAATGTTTTTTAACACCTCCCTAAAATATAAGTTCAGCATTATAACAGAGTAAAGCAAACAAACTTTCTCTGCCTTGTCCCGTTTGATTTAGTTAGTTATGCAATTTATTTATATCAAATAGTTTGTTGTCTTTGCAGTTTTCTTTTTCACTAATTATGTATATAAGTTTAAACAAGGTAATATACATCCTAATCACCCTCTTTATTTTCCCCATACTACTAGGTAAATAAGTACTATCAGACCATAATGAAATGATAGATAAGGGCCTACTCATTCTCTTTCTCACTCATTTTAAGTTCTTGATCATATATTCAAGGAAAAAGGTACACTTTATCTCCTATTTTTTTTTTTAAAATTTAATTTATCCTTTAACATTTCTTAAAGTATAACTTTATTTCCTAACATTTATAAATAGTATAGTTTGTCTCTTAATGTTTGTGAAATAGTACAATTTGTCTTTTTAATACAAATTATGTTGACTTTCCATTAGTTAAATGTTAAGTTAGTCAACGTGGCATGCTGGTGTGACAAAAACAGTCCCATGTGTTACTAATGTGGATTTTCAAAACTTTTAAAAAAATTTAAATTGATCCAAACCCAAATTTATCCCATATAAATCCCCAATTCGTGCCAATCTCCAAATTAGAGATTATAACACCCTGATCCTAATCCTTATCTAGCGATATAGAGATACTAAGGCCAGTAATAGTGAGATGATAACACAACAATCCAATGGTCAGGAATATTGAAACAATTAACAACAACAACAACATCTAAGAGGAGGTAAAGGTACTTGAATATAAAATCCCCAAAGTTTAATTAAAATGGAATTAAGTTTTTTTGTTTAATTAATATCTCTTTTTCATTTTTCCTTGAGCACATTCTTTGCCTAGACCACACAATTTCCTTAAATAAACACTAAAGATTTTTACTCTAAGGGGGGAAATATAAACTTTAGAGCCTATGGTTGTTACAAGAAACTTGGTGTCCTTTCAAGTTTGATTTGATTTGGTATTATGAAATACTCTGAAGTGGATACAACAGAAAGGATTTAATTATCAATAGTTTATGGACCTTGCTTGAGAGCTAAATTTTATATATGCCCTTGATTATTGTGTTTTCTATAATGGGATTGAGATTTATAGGGCACATCTAAACATATATACTAGGTGTTTAGGCTAATAATAGTTGCTTATGAATAGTCATTATCTTTCTCCAATATACATATTAAGGATTTCAAAGAGATTTGATGGCAAAAAGTCGATAAGCCAACCTTTAAAGTGTCAGTAATGTATTATTGGCATATTACGAATGCATGAAATTTGGCCCATCATTCTTTTGGAACTCCTGGATATAGCTTTAGCAAATAACATGATGACCGTTGAGCATCTTTACTTATGTCTCATTATTACCACAAGTGGGTTACATTACTTTATTTTTCTGAGGTCCAGCTTACCTTTTTAACTATTGTGTTTCGTTAAAACTTAAGATAACAAAATAATATTCTCAACTAACTTCACATTTAGTGTAGAAATCATTAATTCTACCAATTGATGAGATGAACTATATTTATCATAGATTCATGCTAATTAGTTAGTTTATTCATCCATTTAATTTTACTCATCAATTTTTATTTTACATATTAATTATTTTCAAATATGTATCTTTGAGAAACAACAATTCATTGTTGAATTAAACTTTAATTTTCATTAAGAAAAAATACATAAAATTTAGATATTAAAAGTTGCAATTTGGAATTAATATTTGATGTAAATCAACTAATATATATTCTCAATCTACACCTATATTAATGTGTAATATATGCATAGCATATAACAAATATTATTGATGATAATGATGAAACTGTTGGACTTGGGTTTCATGAAACTATAAGAGAGGATAATGATGAATTTATAAGAGATGAAAATGATGATGATGTGGGACATATAGATGTAGAATGGGGTTCTAATGCAAACATGAACGAAATTGATAATAATGAAGAAAACGTGCAGAAGGAGATTATAGATGGTAACAACTTAGACTTTGACATTTGTATTGATTTAGATAATGGTACATTATTTATTGACTCCTCAAATGCCAAAGAGTTTCTTATATAGTGATGGATATCCCAATGGTGAAGATTTAGGTACAACTTTGAGGTAACTTTGTTAAGGCCGAAGAGATGTTATTGGTGTTATACCCATAGAATGGTTATTGGGTATAGTTTTTAATAATGTAATTCAAGTTAAAGATGTAGTTTCTAAATATGAAGCTACAACATGGTATTATTTGAGATTTAAAAGGAATAAATCTAAAAGGATTAGATATTGTTGTATTAATGCATGTCCATTTGAGTTATTTTCTTTATATGAGAGGAAAGATAGTTCTTGAAGCCCAAAACATATAAGCTAAAGCATAGGTACAATTCGACCAATAAACCTAGGTTGGTTAATTCCAACTATATCATCATTCATTTCAATTAAAAAATCCTCAGCAAACTGAGCATTAAGATCAACATTTAGGGAGAAGTTGAATTTTTCAGTTAATACCAGCATGTATAAGTATGTAAGGAAAAAATTTTTAAAAGTAAATGCAGTGGAAAATCAGAATGATTATAGTAAGCTTTATGGCTATATTGGTGAGTTGAAGGAAATGAATCTAAGTTCAATAGTGGAGCTTCAACACAAAAGGACTAAACAAGAAAATAGATTGCACTTTAAAAGGATGTATGTTTGTTTTAATGCTATGAAAAAGGGATGTAAAAAGAAAGGCTTATAATAAGCATAGATGGTTATTGTTTTTAAGACAAAGTATCAAGGTTAACTCTTATATGCCATAAGTATTGATTGTAACCAAAGCATGTATCATATTGCATAGGCAATTATAGAGGTGAAAATTTAAAATTATATATGGTTTATTTAACAATTGGCTACTTATTGGTATTTTAGTGTTGAGATTTGACTCACAATGATTCCTATATGTAAAAGATACACACTTGTCAATCTTAGGAAATTTTTTATGATTTATACAATTTTTCTAACTAGATATGAATACAAATTTTAGGGAATCATTGAAGCCATAAATGTTTTATTACCTTTTATTATACATAGGATGTGTACAAGCATATATACTAGTAAACAAAAGGGTAAAGACATCAGAAAAAGTATTTTGGAGATGTGTTTGGACAACTTTTCCATAATAATGTGATGATATGATTATCAGATTAAATAAACTTGCACTTGTTAATGTTAAAATTTTGTTTGAACATCCAAAGGAGACAGTGAGTAAGGAATTTCAGGGTATTAAGTCAAAATATCCAATTGTGAACAACAATATGAGCAAGACTTTCAACTTTTGGATTCTGGTGGCTCTAGATCACCTTATTATCAACATATTGGTGACAATTAGTATTATAATAATGAAGAGGTGTTCAAATTTCAGACAATAAGTTAAAAATGGAAGGATGAAATAACACTTAAATTGATGAAGAAGTTAAATAAGAATAAGTTAAATGTAATGCAATGGAGAGTCATCTAGAATGAATATAAGGAATATGAAGTTATAAGAGAAGATGACACATATATAGTTCACTTAGGAAGAGAGAAAACATGTAGTTGTAAGGCATGAAAACTCTATTATTACCTTGCTGTCATGCAATTGGTATTGTATTTCATACCAAGTGAAATCCAAAGGCATATGTTGATGTGTGCTAGCACAGAGACAAATATATGAAAGTGTATAATAACTTCTTGTAGCCAATTAAAGGGGGAAAACTCTAAGCAAAAAATGAACAAGCATAAATTTATCTAGCCCTAAAAATAGTTACACCTAGTAGGTCTATGAAAAGTAGGAAGAAATTAAAAAGTGAATCATGAACACTTAAAAATTGTCATAAAGGGCACAATACCAATAATGTGGAAAATGTGGCAAATCTAGCTATAATAAGAGAAGTTGCAAAGAATACATTCCACTTCAATCCATTAAAGCAAGAGTTGAGGTTTGTTACTAATTATCATAATTTCTCAAACATAATGTTTGCATAAATTTAATACTTATTTTTGAAAGTATGATAGTCTACCACAACAAGAATAGAAACTACAACATTTACAATATAATCACCTCCATCAGCTACTTGATTTTAAGCATAGCCATTTATATTAACTCTAACAATGAGGATGAAGAGAACTTTTGGGTTAGTTGATCCTAATGATTTCAATCTAACATCCCAATCAAGAGGACTTAGGTGGAAGGGTAATCCAAGTATCTTATCACTCAATTGTAAGAATAAGCTTCAAAGCACATATATACTGGAGCTAACTATTAAATAGGAAGTCAACATAACATTAATGACAATTAGCGGATTCACTATTTTATGTATTTTTGGGAGGTTGTATGTTTATATCAATTTTATTTTACTTAAGTGGATTATCTATGATTTCATTCATTTGCATAGATTAAATAATGATTATCTATTATTAATGCGTAATAATGAATTATTTCTTTGATAATGAATTCTATCTTTGATATAATAGTGTAATTTGTTCATTTTTATAGGTATTTTATTTTATCATGAAATTGCACATGCGTGATCATTTCCAAAATTTCCATTTGTAACATTTTTAAAATTTCAACCATTTAAAGCATTTATAAAATCTCCATTTGGAGCTAATTACACATGTAGCATTTCCAATGTCTTTATTTGCAACATTTTAGCATATTCAACTGGAGCTAATTACATATGCACCATTTATAACATTTTAAACATCTTCATTTGCAACATTTCTGGCATTTCTAGGTTTATATCTTTTTTAGTATTTCCAACATTTAAAGCATTTTTATAATTTCTGTACATAGCTAATTGCACATGTAGTATTTACATCATTTTCATCTATAGTATTTCCATTATGTTCAGCATCTTCATTTAAAGCTAATTGCACATGAAACTTTTCTAACATTTTTAACATCTCCATCTATAAAATTTTCAACATCATCATCTAGAGTCAATGATACATATAATATTTACAAGATTTTCAGTACTTACATCTAAAGTTAATGACACATACATCATTTCTAGCATTTACAACATCTCTATCTACAACATTTCTAATATTTCTAACATCTTCGACATCTCCATATGGAACTAATGACATATGCAGCATTTCCAACATTTCTAAAATAGGAGTTAAAGACATGTGAAAGCATCAATATAGTCAAATACAATAAAATGTTGAAACTTTTTTATTCATAACAAAAAAGATTTTCAAATATCTAAGTTACACTATATACAAATTGGCATATTCTTCCTTTGATTGAAAGTTACTTTATATGCCTTTAAGGTATGCTTTATTACATTGTTACATTGTAAAATCATCCTTTGTTACATTTTTACATAAAAAATCGCATTATATATATATATATATGTATATATCTAAGCTGTCTACTTATTCTTCCTTTGGTTAAATGTTCAATAGTTACCTTAGCATCCATGCCTGCCCTTTTAAAGTTAATATTATCATAAAGTTCACTGACATTTCGAGAAATCCTAAGCTATAATGTTATAATCTTTAATCTTTGCTTCAAGGAATGCATAATTCAGTGTCAAATATAATAGATAAATTAACCCAAAAGTAGCTAGATAGTAATCACACAAACAATAATTTTTAGATGGTTCAACTATAAAATCGGCTCTTTTGTGGAAATTAAACTACGTATTCTACCTGTACTTATGGGAATTCATTATACTGCAGAGTGATAAGGTGATCTCTATTGATGTATTAAACAAATTAACCCCTATTAACATACTTGTCACGCTAACACATGCATTGTATACTCAGCAATAAACATCAAAATTTAAGCCAAACAGTGCCATTTAGTTTAACATGAGACAAATGAAAAGGATATAAAGATAATCTTCTTTCATAAACAATGGCCTTAATTACAAAATGGAAATAGCATGGCTAATTGTTGATAATTTCCATTAATACACTTTAAAATGTCAAAATTTTTGATATACAACATAGAAAGTTGTGAAGGTATACATAAAATATCCAGTAGCCATTGATAAATGAACATAAAAAAAGGTCAAACTAAATGCATTTTAGGGATAGTAAAAAATTCGTGTCCAATATTGTGTTAGACTAACATTTAATCATTTATGAGCATCACTAACTACTTAATCCTTTCATGATTATCTTTTTGACATTAGAATCTTTCAAAATTATACCTAGCTAGAAATTGGTTGATCAACATCAACTTCTATTATAGCTTTTATATTTGTTTTCTATAATACAATCAAAGACAAAATTCAATATTTGAAAAGGAGAAGAAAATCAAACAATGTATAGTTCACCATCAAATTAAAGCTATGTGAAAAACTTGAGTTGCCAAGGACTCTAATTCTTGTATAAGTTTTTAGTTAAGCTAAAAAGTCTGTCATAAGTTCTTATAAAGTTTTCATGCTTAAAGAATTAAATTCCAACTACATAATTTATATTTGTTAATTATTGGTCACAAGATACGCAGGATACAATATTACTTGTTACAAAGATAGTGAATATAAATACTAGAGAATATTCAATATGCAATCCAGACCAACCATACAATTATACCACCAATATTTTCTAACGAAAAATCCATCGGAATTGATTATTTATGATCATCTAAAATTCTTATACAATTCATAAATAGTGGTTATATTAATCAACCAGCTTAGGATCTTTCCAAGTTTGAATTGTCATAGGTGACTAATTAAATGCAAATGCATTATGGGAAGCCATTTAAACATAGTCTAAATATCCTCCACTTTCTTGGCAATAAATAATAATAATAAGCAAAAAAGTTTATGCAGATAAATGTTAATGGCTATAATAACATCAAAATCCACTTTCCCAAGTACCTCCTCCTTCCATCTCTTCAAGCGTTCATCACCCTTCACTTTAAAAATGGGAAAGAAAATAGGGATTATAAATGGACTAATTTTGATTTGTGCAAGTGATCACAAAGGAGAGAAATGTGAAAGAAAATATGGAACAGTTAAACTAATTAGGAAAAAGCATAATTTAACTATTTATAATGATCTCCTTAACCATCGTCTGGCTGTTGCATTACCCCAAGTTATCGTTCGTTTTCAAGTCACCATTTGTTGTTAAGTCATCACCTTTTACTAGATATCGGTTAAGTTTATTATGTGATTTGGGGAATTTATGAGGAATTAGAGATTTAAGTTATCAAAGATGGGTCATGTTAGGTTAGGTGTTAACATAGGTTAGGATAGTTTAATTTATTTTTTATTTTTTAATTTTTAATTTTTTAAATGCCACTTTAGTATTAAATATAGAACCTATATTGCCACATCACTAAACTATGTGTACAATCTTAACAACAACATTAATAGTGTTATTAGGTTAAATTACACTATTTTACAAATTTTAAAAGGTTGACTTACATCTTTTTACAAAATTCATGGGAATTTTTAACTTTTTCTTAATCATTAACGGGTAAAGTATACATTTTTCCTTTATATCAAATAAATAATAGGGGCCACAAAACCTATCAAGTTAATGACAAAAAGTATAGTGACTCGTAAAGGGTTTGGTGAACTTGTTTCCCAACATAACTGAAATCTCATAAATCACATTGTCCTTGATTATTTATATTTGAAAAAAATCTACACAAAATTTTGTATCTTAAAATAGGTGTTGTCTCAAGTAGCTCAAATCCTATATCTAACTTAAAGCTTCTATTAGTGTGGGTTTATACCTTAAAATTAATTGATTAGTTGTAAATTTGTGACATAACTAATTAGAGGTATTTTTTTTTCTTACACATAGTTATTTAATTAAATAAAATATACGATAAATATATGAGACGAATACACTTTGCAAATAAAATTATGATGAAATCATAATAATGAATTTTATATTGCATTTATGTATTAATGTTCCTAGTCACTTCTTTATTAATAATGGACATTAATGAAGTGGGAAAACTAATACACATTATCTTTCTTCCTTATGAAGGAAGTGTTGGCCCCATGTGGCACCTAAGATGGGAGTGAATTAAGTTTAAAAATTCTCTTCAATATTATCAACTTAAGTCTTTTATCAATTTCTTAAGCAACAATTTAATTATCCAAATTAAATAACAACAATAAATCAAATAATTAAATTAAATGCATAAAAATAAAAGAGAAAGGGCAAAAGAAACACAAACGATTTATTCTATTTGGGCGCAATCCACTTGCCCTACATTCAGTCCCCAACACTAATGTTGAGATTTCGTTCTTATTGTAATCAAGAAGAGTATACAGTACATTCCTTTTTACAGGCTTAAGAATAACCTTTCACTCTCCCTTTTCTAAGGTTTAGGAATAACCTATCACTCTTCTTTTTCAAGGTTCAAGAATAACCTACAACACTCTTTTTGTGACTTAAGAATAACCTTCACAAAAGTACAACCATAACTTCATCAATAGTTTATACACCCTCAAGAATACTTAACAATAATGTATAAACACTTTCGGTCGACCGATCTTCTAAACTTGTTCATTCGGTCGATCGATAGCCAATGTTCATTCAACCGGTTTTCCTTTGATTGACAGTTCTTTATTCGACCAGTTGATCTTCTTAAGACGCTTGTTTGGTCGACCGATCTTCATGTTTCGGTTGATCTATCTGCATTCAGTTGGCCGATGCTTCCTTCAACTTTGGCATTCGGTCGACTGACCTTTTTAATATCGTTATCGGTCGACCGACCTCTTCTGGATCAGCATACTTTCGGCCCAAATCTTAACTCAATCAATCCAAATCAAATCTTAACCCAATTAAACAAAAATAAAACAATGCTAATCAAATCTTAACATATTATACAAACTTAACACAATCAATTTATTTAATTTACCAACTTGTCAATTTATTCATTTATTCAACCTTTAACTAAAACATTATTTCATGACCTACAAACTTCACTTAATTACTAAATTAATTTCTCACTCATCAAATATACTCTAAATATTAAAAAAACATAGCAAACTCTACAAATATATTAGTAGAAACACTTTGTCATCATCAAAACAAAGGTGGAACCAACCCTTGGTTCAACAATCTCTCCCTTTTTTATGATGACAAAACCATGTGATATTAAAAGTATGTAATTTACAAATCAAACCACTCAAACATGCAAACATCATAAAACTTGCAACTCCTTTCTAATATCACTCCTATCATTCTCCCCCTTTCTGTAATCATCAAAAAGTATACGTCAAATTACAAAAAGGCATAAAACTTAAATACTAGTCATAAATACGTAGAACACCTACCATTCTCTCCCTTTTTATAAAAGTTTAATACTAATAAGATGCAGTATATAAGTAGGATACATTAGTCGTCTTCTCAATATATATTTCAAAATAATTCTCT
>JAOXYD010124510.1:0-11123 GCA_028565735.1 Pinacopodium congolense | reverse complement strand
TAATCTGAAGCAATTTGATGAAATATTCAATATAAGTTGTTAGGAATTGAGTATGAAGGGATTTAGATGTAAAATTGAATTGAAATTGAAGTTAGGAAGGCTTAATTTGACAGACAATGGTGGGCTGTTCTTGAGGGACAACGGCACCATTGTCCATAAATAGGGTGTCATTGTCCCTTGAAATATAAAATGGAAATAGTGTTCATCGTCTTCCCCAAATCCGAACACCTCCCAAAATCGCCTCTTAACTTCATCGAGGCATAGTAGATCACACGTGGAACTCTACCATTCAATGGCCCAAACTACTCTAATAGCATGGTTACAAGCATTACACATCAGTTTGAATGGAAGGTTCCAATATGAAGGTTGTAGGATAGGTATGGTGACTAGCTTTTCCTTCAACGGGTTGAATGCCCTCTTACACTCCTCATCAAACATGAAATCAACATCTTTCTAAAATAATCAACATAACGGCTGTGTAATCTTCAAAAAGCCTTTGATAAACCTATGATAAAATCATGCATGGTCAAGAAAAAAATTTAATTCCGACATAGGAGCAAGGTAAGGTAAAAAATACACAAGATCTATCTTAGTTTTATCAACTTCAATGCCTTTTTTAAGGATAACCTGACCTAGAACTATAGCTTGCTAAACCATGAAATGAAAAATTTTATAATTAGGTATAAGGTTAGTTTCTAAGCATCTCTTAATCATTAGGATGAGGTAATCTAAGAATTTATCAAAGGAGACTTCATAAATAGTGAAATCATCCAAGAAATCTTCTATGATTTTTCGTAAATAATTAGAAAAAAAATACTCACTATACATCTTTGAAATATGGCAAGGGCATTACAAAAACCAAAGGATATCTAATGATAAACAAAGGTCCCATATGGGCATGTGAAAGTAGTCGTCTCCTAGTCTTTTAAAGCTATAGCCACCTATATATAACCTGAATAGCCATCAAGAAAATAATAATAAGAATGATCATCAAGACGTTCTAACATTTGATCAATAAACTTTAATGAAAAATGATCTTTTCTACCCCTATAATTGAGTTTGCGATAGGCCACACAAATTCTTCATATATTCTGCACACGAGTAGGCACCATCTCTTCATTCTCATTCTCCACCACCATGATGCTAAACTTTTTAGGGACTACTTGTGGAGGGCTAACCCACTTGCTATCTAAGATGGGGTAGATGAAACCTATATCTAAAAACTTTATTACCTCCTTCTTCACTACTTCCATCATTAGTGGGCTAAGTCATCTTTGAACTTGTCGAACTGGTGTATATTTTTTTCTAGAAAGATCCTATCCATGCTAAAGACATGGCTGATACATTTAATATCAGAGAGTATCCACCCCTAATGTCTCTTTGTACTCTTTTAACACTTTAACAAGGTTCTCTTATTGCACATTCACAAGTTTGATCTCTATGATCACTAGTCAAGTATTGCTGGACCCCAAATATGCGTACTTGAGATGGTCTAGCAATGACTTAAACTCTACTTCTAGGACTTGCACAACGGAAGGTAATGATTAATTCGTTAATAGATCATTGCAAACTACCACATAATAAGCTTAACCAAACGTTCTAACTATGTAGCACGGTAAACTAGGGTCAAATCCACAAAGAACTATGATGTAATTGTTATCTTTAATCTTACAAAAAGAAAAGAAAAAACCCTTTGATGCAATGAAATAAAATAAATAGAAATGTGACTAAAGAAAAAAAGCAAAAAACCAATATAGTAAATCATAAAGAAGAAAATAATAACACTAACAAAGTGGATAAAAGATATTATCAGGATTACAGAAAAGAAAATTGATCATTGAGACTAAATAAGTTGTGTTTTGGCCTAAAATGCTAGTTTAAAGACACAAATGAGCTCTTGCATCCTACGTTCCTCCTATATTAGGTAAATCTAATAAACTCTGGAAGGAGCCCTAACTACGCAATAACCTAAAATAAGCTCCCTAGATTTAATGTTGTAATAACATTAAAGACTAGGGAATAGCTAATCTGAGCCACAATTACATAAACTCATATTGTATAACTTAGAGAACTAAAACCTTAGATTAATTGATAAAGTTTTACTCATAAGTCACATTAACCTATCACTAATTATAGAATTTGCCAATGAACATCAAGTATCAAAATCTAAAACCTATGTTTAAATTAGAAATTATCAAGAGAATGATTGAACTTATAAATAATCCATAATTCTTGATCTTAATTCAAGGTTTCATTTCAATCTAAGCCTAGAAACATGAAATTGATCAAAACACAATCATATTCTTATAATTGAAGTTCCTTCATCCCTTTAATGCCTTCAAACCATTAAAAATTTAGCCACACATATTATATCTAACTAAAATAAAATAATAATTTAGCATAAAAACGATAAATTTATGATGAAATTGTTGTAAATCAAAGTGCACAATTTTTACCCTAATATTCAATGTAATGAAATCCAAAACTTAAAACTTGATATAAATAAGAAAGGGAAAAAGCTACAACAATCCAAAATTGAATAAAAATCATCCTTACATGATCTGGAACGGAGAAAGAAGTGTAATTTGCAACTACAAATAGAAAAACAAGCCAAAACCATAAAAATAAAGAAAAGACTAGAGGAATGATGTAAGCTACCTATTTTGGATAATGAAATGACGAAAATCCCTTTAATTCATCCTTAAATGGGTCTCAATTAGGTTAGACAACATTATGATATGAAAAAAGTCGACTTTACCATTATTTTTTCCCTTTACCGAAAGTTAAAACGTGGTTAAATAGACTTAAATAACCCCTCGATTCAACCAGACTTTAGGATTCTGTAACAGAACCTAAATGGAATTTTGTTATAAGTTAAATGGTGTTCTTCAACTTCGATAGAAACCACCATTTGGCTCCCTATCAATAGCTTCTTGGTCTAATTTTTCTCCAATTCCTCCCTAAACTTGGCCTTTTAATTTAGAATATGTGTCAACACATCCATTCTGTCATCCAACACTAATTAAACACCAATTGAGCATTTTTAACTTAAAAATAGAGATAAAATAATTTGTAATAATATATTAAAACACAAAATAACATATCCCTATCAAATTACCCTACACTTGAACTATTTCTTGTCCTTAAGTAATGACTTAAATGCTTTACTTAAAACAATCTTGATCAAAAGTTGAAAATCAATTGGATACAATAGAATTCAATCAATGCCTTTAATCCAATTCATAAATATGAACTCCATCATGATCCAAAAACAATTTTATCATATGCAAGCCAAATTAATAAGAAAATAAACCAATATGCATAATTCCAAGTATCCAAGTCATTTCACATACTTATCACATCAACTTAGTCAAAGATGTTCAAAATTACCAAAAACACAACACAATTTGAACTTAAAGAAATATTTAGGGTTTCCCCCCAATCGTTTTAATTTTTAAGTGAGAAAAAAAACCTTGTCATGAATGATCCCAGTTACTCAATTAAAATGCTCTTTTTTTTTTCTTGTTTGAGATATCATCTAGATTTTTTATGCGAAGGTGAATATTTATCGTCAACACCCCTAGTTACTAGGTTAGATCACTCTCTCAAATGGCTACTAATACCACTTATAAACCTCAGCTTTTACATTACTTACAACCCAATAGAGTGAAATTTTCTCACTTTATTAAAAAAACATAACTATTTTTTATACATTTTTTAACACATTAATTCCGGCATCCTATTTCCATATTCACATGATAAACCGTACAAAACATCCTTAAACACTTATAATCACACATATAGACTACAAAAAACACTTGTAAACATTCAAAATAAAAATAAAAACAAAAAATTTTAAAGTTAGTGACCATTTTGGGAATTGATCAAAGTTCGCCAAATTGAGAACATCAATTTCTTTCAAGTATCACAATAAAAAATCTACTAAATTTCAAGATCATTCACATAGAAACATTTAAATCATCACTTTTAAACTAAAATAACTCTAGTGCATGAAAAGCAAACTTGTTCCCCACCTTTAAACTTAAATGGGATATTGTCCCCCGTGTCCAAAACCAACATAGACATAAGGCATAGGAATAAGAATACTCCCATAAAATGTAGAGGCTATGTCATTCCTTCATAAAAAAGATTGCAGCTTATCTTCCACTTACAACCAACACAAGTAAAGTATGCAAATAACAATACAAAACCTATCTAAAAAAGAAGAAAAAAATAAATCAAATGATGCGTTTAGGGTGCCCCCAACAAGTGTTTATTTAAGGTCATTAGTCTGACCGCTGGACCATAAATCCATCCACATAAATTAGAGCTTCAAGTTCAATCCCCTTCAAATTTTGAACTCTATACCCATCAAAGTAAGGCTTAAGCTGATGCCCATTGACCTTGAATTTTTTCCCCATCTTTTTGCTCTTAATCTCAATGGCTTGAGGCGATACCCATTAATAATGAATGGACCTTTTCATCTTAAATTCAACTTACCTAGAAAAAACTTGAGCCGGGAATGGTTGTTAGGGGTTAAATTCATAGTTTTTTATATGTTAATTGATGTAAATTTACCCCTAAAATCATTTTAATATGTTTAATTATTGATTGAAATTGTTTATTTTGCAAGATTGAAGCTCAATTGATGTTTGTTGAAGAATGAATTAAGAAATACACAAAATGATGTGAAATTGAAGCTGTCTAAACTCAATATGGTGATCTATAAAGACCATCTTATGCATCCCAAGACCCTCGTATTCATAGCCGCAATTTTGGTTATATATCGCAATCTTTTAACAGTTGTTTGCATCAGTCAAACAATCGTATTGAGCACAGATTAGCATATCTTGACAAACTTTCCATATTTGCAACTGCAGACTTGTCTTTTCTTAACATTATTGACTTGTAACATCAAGTTGACATGTGCTAGAGCTGACAAAAGGAGACTAAACAAAAAAACACAAAGAAAATTGAGAAAAATCATATCTGTATTATAGAGAAAGAAGCTCTTCCTTATTTCTTAGCTTTTCTTAGTTTTTCTTAGATGTTTTAGACTTCAAACACTTGTAATTCAAGTTTTAGATTTGTTTTTGAGTTGTTTGTTGGTTACTAAAGCTAAGATATATATCTAAGTTTATAAACCATCATAGTGGGTTTCTTAACTCAGATTATCACTTTTGTTTAACCAAGGGAGCTTCTAATCTTATTTTTAATGATAACAAAACATCATTATCACTAATGATTTGAGTTTGCATTGTGAAATTCAAAGATAGGTTATTTCAAGATGATTCCATATGTAAAACTTAAATTTTAAAGGACTAAGATGAAGATAAAGGAAGAATAAAACATATGGAAGCTACAAGACCTTAGTTAGGGTGTATTTCATGCAATTTTTAGTTTTACTTACTATCCAATTGATCTAGGGGCTCATTGTTGATCATGGATTGCATGTAGTTCATATTAAGTTGTATGAAACTTCATTTCATTTAAATTATGTTGATGTGATTTATGGTCTCATATTATGTCTTGAAACTTGTTTTAAGTCATATTACATATTAAGTTGTTGTATAGAATTAATTTTAATTGAATTGAGTCAAATGTGTGCATGGTTTAGAGGGAAATGATAGCTTTTATAAGGGTATAACGGCATTATTCTACTCCAAGACACACACCGTTTTAGTCCTTAACCAACGGTTTTAAGTTTCCTTTTTTAGATTTAATTCAAACTAAACCATAATTGGTTTATGTAAAATCACAAGCAGTCACATTAGAGAACCTATCAGCCTCCTAGACCTCTCCAAACTTAAAAAACACGTTTTCAAGCTCTTAATTCAAGGATTGAAAGATCAAAATATCTTCATCTTTTCAAAGCTGCCAATATAACACTGTTTTATCCTCTCTTAACCTCATCATCTCTTATTTGGTTATTTAATTCACGAGCTTGCTATTTTCTATTAGCATAAGTGTTTATGTGTTTTTTTAATCATAATTTTCAATTTTTAAGTTGGTTATTTTGATAGATTAAATCCTTATCTCTCTACTACGTTGAAACAGATTCTATGTCTTCTGGTTTGGTATAGATATTGATTATGGACACCTTAGGTTGTTTGAAAAATTCTAAGATTGTGTGTTTACCATTTCTCAAGGTTCCTAAAAGTTGTGTGATTTTTGTTTCTATTTTTGGAAGATTACTTCTTGAGTTTAAAGCCTGTTCTTTTCTAAAGTCTTGAATATGTCCATATTTTTTTATCTTAAATTTCATTGTTTCTCTGGACAATGTAATTAGTTTTTAAAATCCTAGAACAATTATGCTCTGATTCCCTACATGTTGTAGAGTTAGCTTTTTTTTTTTAATTTTTTGAAAGGCTATCTGAGTTGGTCTAAAAATAATTTTTTCTAATACACCAAAATTGTCACTAATTTTCTGTTCTTTTGTTCACTTCATATTTTGGTTATCTAAATCCGTTATGGTGTATAATATTGCTATTCTTAGCTTTTTTATGATCTTAGGATTATTCAGGTTTTTTTATTTTTATTTTTAAGCACTTATATATTTTGTTTAGGGTTCCTATTTCCAAACTGCTCAAATCTGTCTAGATTTTGTGTGCTTTCTTTCTTTTAAATATTTGAGCATCTAAATCTGATTTATTTTCTTTCAAATTATAGTCTTATATTTTTTAAAAGTCTCAATAGTATTATTGAATATTTAATTGAATTTTAAGAGACTTATTTGATTGTTTGGAAGTATTAGTTGTCTTGTCTATCAAATCTGCCCAGATTTGGATTAAGTGAACACTTCAAAGTGTGTCAAGGGTTCTATTTTCCTTATAAAGATTAATGTTATGTGGGTCAAGGCTTCTATTGGAAAGGCTCCTCTTTTCCTCAAAATATTGGATATTTAAGGCTCCTCTTTACCTAGAAAAATATTGTTGTATAGAGGCTACTCTTTGCAAATAAAAAGATTGGTCGTAAAGGCTAATCTTTGCTTAGAAAAAGATTGTAATTGTTTTTGCTTTAGTTAGTAAAGAAAATTATCCAACAATTAGTTGGAGAGGAGATGTAGCCTATCTTTAGGATAGGTGAACTTCTTTAACAAACTGTGTTCCTTACCCTCTCTTATCTACTCTCTTTATTTATCGTATTGTGTATTATTATTTTAACATTAACATTTGAATATCTCATTAAATCAAATTGGTTGGTGATAGGATTGAATTATCTTATATTTTCATATGATTTTTAATGAAAATTCAATATTATTTTTGTTTTGAAATAACTATTTTGTGTTCTATTTGAGTTTGGATGCAGATTTTATTATTGAACATAAAAAATATTGAAAAGAAGAAGTTTAGAAGAGATTTGACAAAATTGGAGTAAAAGGCTTTCATTAAAGAGACCACGCAAATTACAAAGGAGAAAAGGCTTAAGCATGGCAATATTCACCTTCCATAACTAAGAAAAACAAGCATTCCAAGGTGAAAAATAAAACAAAGACTATGGCCTTATGAGGATTGGAAGCTTGGAAATGTTTATGGACAAAGAGCTTTTCCCGAGTAAGCATAAAATGGTCAAACACCAAAACAACGGAGTCAAGCTCCAAAAGAAGAAGACAAAACAAAGGTCAACAATCCAACTTTCACAAATCTAGAGAGAGTTCGGTCAAACCAAGCCAAAAGGATAAAACAATGAAAGAGACAAATGAAGCAAAAACTCTTACTCGGATAAGACCAAAGCAAATTATAAAGGAAGGAGCTTCTCTTCTCATGACATGTGTCCACTCTAAGGCACTATAAGACAAGAAAATAAAAAGGCATAAGCCCTAAAAAGGGATATACGTAGATGGCATCTTGGTGAAAAAGAGGAGAGTTCCATTTTTCTTTGTTTTAGGAGCCATTACCGTGTTCTTCCTCTCCATCTCTTTTTCTCGATTTTCTTTCTTTAGTATTTAGTTTATTTTCATCTTTTAAATTGTATTTTCCATTTCTTCTGTTATTTTTTTACTCTTTAAATATTAGTTATTTGGTTTGTTTTATTTAAATATGTTTGTTAAACCTTTATTATTATTATTTGTTAATGGAATGTTGTGATCTTGTTAATTTAAGTTTTGTTCTTAAATTTCTAACTTTGGGTTTGTTATGTTCTGGCATTTTACTTATTTATTCAGCTTTTATTTTATGTTATTTATTATATTATTAGTTTGTTTAATTATTTTTTTAATTATTTTAGTAATGTTTAGCTAGTTTAGTCTTGGGTTGGAAGTTAATGGTGGAATTTTGGATGAATAATTGTAAGAATTGACTAGGAACTGAATGGGCTTTGTGATTTAGGTTAGGATTGAATTGGGATTCCACATAAATGTCATGAATTAGGGATTAATATTTAGGATTATCTACCCTAGGTGTAATTCTTAGTTCAATTGCTAGGATTGAGCCATGTCATACGTAATTGTCCTTAGTAATTTCCATAAGTGGCAATAGGTTAGGCAAGTTTGTAAGTAAACTTACCTAATTAATCTATGATCCTAATTATATAAGTTACATGGTCCGAGATTATGTGATCATGGCTTACATTAGTCGTTCTCTAGTTTGTTAATGCTATCACATCATTAAATATAGAGAGCTTATTCTACGTTGTCTTGTGGTTAAGGATAGGTTTTCTATCATATAGAACCTATCTAAAGTTGAAGGAATTGAGGATTTGAGAGCTTTTTCGAACCTAAAAGCTAGCACCTTACACCAATCACAACTTATTTATTTCGAGGATGAATTATATGTCTAGAATTCAGGATTTATCTTCTACCTAGATTTTCGTATTTGTTATTTGTTTCTTATTTATTTGATTTTGTTTCGTTAATTGCCTTTAGTATTTAGTTTTAATGTCGTTCAACTTCAGGGGTTTGTTTTTATTTTCTTTCCCTTTTGTACAACATTAAAAATAGTTCCCAAACACTACTAGCTCCCTGTGGGATCGACCCTGACTTGCTCTGGCCACTTAGTTAGGTGTAGTTACATATTTTATAATTTAGTAGCTTGCGACAAGTTTATCAGTTAGGTGTTAAGTTTTTGTTCCACAATAAAGTTCTTTTAATACTCAATTCAACCCCCATCTTGAGTGCCTTTAGGGCTTATAACTTTAATTGCTCTGTTTTTCAAATTAATCAAGTTCATGTTCTTACACTTATATTCTTTGAATGTTCTTTTATTTTTCTGCAAGATCTTGTGGATTTTGAAGTTGAGTTAATGCCCAAATCATGTTAAGTAGTTTAAAACTTGTCCAAGAACTTTCTAAGATTGTTTTGTAACTTCTAAATTACTTATTTCAGCTTATATTTGTAGATCTATCAACATATGTAGATTAAGATGCATGTTTTCTATATTGTGATAAAAATGTGTGGCTAAATCATTTTTACTGCTAAGGATTGGTGCTTTTATGGTTTAAGAGAGCTTAAAGACATGTTATAGAGTCTGAGTTTTGTTTATTAAAGGTTTAAAAGATCTGAGTTTGGGCTAGCTACCTATGATTAGGGTTTAAGACAAGTTAAGCTAGAGAAATCAGCTTAAATTGTTAGAAAAATAAATAAGCAACAAGAATTAAACCTTGCATGACAAAACCTCGATTTTTCGTAAGACTTAGATATTTGAGATTAAAATTCGAGAAATCACCATCTTGAAATTAAAGCCTATTTATTTGATTTGAAGCACAACTATACTTTAAAAAAGACTTAATGGAGAAAAAGTAAAGTCTTAATCATAGCTTTGTTTTCATTTTGTGAAACAACTTTAACCTGCCATTAAATGCGATCAAAGCTTAATTAAATCATCAATCACCAAATCCTTAGCTAATTTACACATTTGGTAATTTTTGAAAATTTTCAAACACAATTAAAAATAATCTTCGAAGTGTTTAAGCTAAGTTATACTAGTTTAGCAATTTTCAAGTTTTAATCAAATTGTTTGGATTTTCCTAAATAATTGTAATCTAAATAACTTAGTATTTAAGCCCTTATTCCTGTGGGAATGACATATGGAATCTTAAATTCACTCCTCTATATTACTTTTGTGATAGGTGCACATACCTCAATTTCATTTGTTTTCAAAGTAATATCATTTTAAAATCGTTAAAAGTTTATAAGTCACCTAAACAATACAATAAGTTTTTGGCGTCGTTACTAGGGACACAGCCTTAATATTAGGAAAATTAGTGTCAATTACTTTAGTATTTGTAATCATTGTTTTCCTTTTTTTTCCTTAATTTATTTTCTATTTATTTTAGTTGGTGCGCTTATATTACCCTTTTACTTAATTTAATTGTCTTGTTTGTTAATTTTCTTTAATTATTTACATTTGTAAGCATTCCGGGGATGCAATCCCAAGCTTGTAGACTTCGATCCAAAACTCGAGTGCACATTGAGGAAGAAAAAGAAAGAAGCTCGTGTAACCACATCTGATCCTTTAGAACTAAGAGCAACGAGTGACACTGAATTAGAACCTATAGAGATAGACCTTAAGAAACGTGCAGTTGTAGGACCTCAAGTAGAAAATAGAGAACCAATCATGATGGACCTAGCTTAAGGGAACAGGGGTAGATCTGTGGTTAGCATTGTGTGGCCTAGAGTTAATGCTACTAAGTGTTTGTTTGGATGGGCTTTTGGGAGGTCAATAAGCCCTTTTTTTCCACCACAAAATCCTTTTTGTTAAAAAAATAGGTGTTTGTTATATAATTAAAAAGTACTTCTTTAATAAATATGACTTTTTTGGCGATCAAAACATAGCTTTTTAAGAAGCGTAAATTTGAAGCTTCTTAAAAAAGCCTATGAAATGGCTTTTTCAGGTAGATGTTTCAGAGCAATTAATAAAAATTAATGAGCCTATTTTTTAGTCCCTTTTGCCCTTATTGTTTTAATAAAATACCCATAATACTCACATATCCACATATCCCCATAACAAATTATTTTGTATATTACAAATCTTCTTGCATTACAATAAAATGCATCATTTATTATGTATTTAACTATTTACACAACTAGAATATTTATTTTGATATTTGTATTTATATAATATTATTTGACTATTTTTATATGTTTAATATTTATTTTTATATTAATTTTACTTATGTTATAATCC
>JAOXYD010124480.1:0-11123 GCA_028565735.1 Pinacopodium congolense | reverse complement strand
TTATGCCCATTTACTTGATTTTAAAGAATAACCAAACTTTAAACAAGATTAAATGGAGAAAAAGCAAAGTCTTAACCGTAACTTTGTTTTGATTTCGTGAAGGACTTTAATCAGATATTAAACTTGTTTTTAAACTCAATTAAATCATCAAACATCTAATCCATAGCTCCTTTAAACATTTGGTAATTTTTAGAAGTTTTCAGAAGCAATTAAAAATCGTTTTCAAAGTGTTTAAGCCTAAATATCTAATTTTTAGCCTTTTTCCAATTTTAATCAATTTCTTTAGATTTTTCATAAATAATTGTAATTCAATCAACCTGGTAATTAAGTAACATTTTTCCCCATGGGATCGACATTCAGAGTTTGAAATATTACTCCTCTTTATTACTTTTGTGATAGGTGCACTTGCCTAAAAAGTCTGTTGGTTTAAAAGTAAAATTATTTCCAATCACCCGTCATTTTTAAAGTCACCTAACCAACGCAAAACTAAGATACTAAACTAATTTTTTTAAAAATATTAATCGTTAGATTGAAAATTTTTAAAGACTTGTTAGTTTTAAGTTATATATATAAACATCCATGTGTGCACTTTTGTTAGGTTCTGTCAGCTATATCATAAAAAAATTAACGAAGTTTTTTTATCTAAGTTAAATATGTTTTAAAAGTTGGCCACTAAATTGAACATCTTTAAAAGTTGATCAATAAATATAATAATATAATATAATTATTATTTAATGATTATATTTTATATTATAATATAAACAATAATATAATTTTTCATTTAAATATTAATATAATATAATATATAATATTATATAATAATATTCTTATAATATTGGATTTGTTTTAGAAAGCACATCAAAAAAAGTTTAGTGAATATAATTTTGGAAGATAAGAATATATCTCTTAAATTTGTGGAATCTATTTGCACATACCAATTATTTTGATAGAATTTGAATTAGTTATGTTAAATTCTATAAATTTTAAATCACATAATTGAAATGAACCATTTTTTTATTCTAAAAAAGAAAATTCATAATTGCAAAAGAATTCTACAAGTTATTCTAAACAAGCTCTAAAGTGAAAATGCATTATTTTACTTTCAACTATACAATGTAATTTAAAAGTTAAATTTTGGAGTAGATAGTTATATTATACACTCCAATTTAAGCTAACAATTAAATCAATATAAAATTTTTGCAATTGCATTAAACAAACTTAGATAAATAAACATAATTTTGAAGTGACATTAAAAATAAATAAAGCTACATTAAATATGAAAATTACTTTAAATCTAGAGTTAACTTTTATATTGTATGTAAATAATGATAAACCTGCAGGAACTTGGAGTATAATCGATAACTTAAACATATAAGAAAATTTGTTGAATTTGTAAAACATATTCCTTTGGCGACAAAACTAAAATAAGTTAACTTCGTAAGTACAATATTTTATTCCATAATTCATGGTAGGTTGTTTTATCTAGTTTGTTTAGGTGGTGAAATATGAATGATCATAATTTTCAAAATAGTGGAAAAGATAGTTTTGGCAGTCCTTGAAAAATGGGACTGAAGATACAAAGGTAATTATGGTACGATAAGTAATTAAAGAATAATCCTGCTTCTTATGAATCTTAAAGTTGTTTCTTTTTCATACTATTATAGAGGAGTTGAATATAACCATATTATATTACTAGCAGAAAACTTGGATAAGAAAACAACTCTGGATAAAAAGCAAATAGTCAATGTTAGTGATGGTGGGAAGTGGAGGAATTAGTTAGTAGTAGAGAAAATTATCAATTAATACACAAAGGGAGTGAAGAAAAATTAGGAATTTTGAAGATGGAGGAGCTAGGCATTGAGATTAAGCGATGAGACTTGGTAGTGAGACTTGAGCGACGACAGCTAGGTAGCAAGATTACAACTAGAGTGGGCAATGATGGTGAGTAAGTGCATTGATGATGTACGAATAGAGACGAGGATGAGGGTGAGGAGAAGAGGGAGGGGAAGATTAACAGAGCTAATTTACGTGATGTTTGGTATTTTTGTTAATTTTGATTTGCAATTATAATTTTTGTGTATTTTTATTAATTTTTGTGTATTTTTTACTTTTTGTACTTGTTTTTGTTTTTGTATTATATTAGTGTGTCATTTTTTTAGTTTTTATATTTTTTTCGATTTTTATATTTAGAAAAATAAGAAACTAAAACTAAAAATGAAAGTGAAACAAAACAATCCCTTAACCACCAATTCAAAATTAATCAGACCAATTAAACTAACTAGTTAAATGAAAATTACGTGGTTTTTATGCTAATAAGTTTTTATAATAAATAAAACCAATTAATCAGTCAATTTTAAGTTAACCAAGTTGAATCAACTAGTTCGGTCCAGTTTTATAAATATAGATTGTGTTAGAATATCATTAATTACTTCATAATTGGAATGGAATTGAATGTGTTAGAATATGTGTGGAAGTATACAAGTTTTATAATGTTCCTATGAGAAATTTGTTAAAAAAACTATATGAAGTATATATTTTTGATTAATTACATCACAAATTTTAAACTATATGAATAAAAATTCATCCTAAATTAGCATAAACCCCAATTCCTAAAGTATACTATACCATAGGTTATGTTTAGTTGATGTTACACTTATGTTTAGTTGATGTTACACTTTATGTGATTAATAAAAGGATAAAATTTATAAACAAGCAAAGATTTTTTTTTTTTGAAAAAGTAAACAAATCAATTAGTGAATAAGAAGTACATAAGGAACATCCTTGAAGTACATCCAGTCTAGAACAACACTTGGGATTAAATAGATCCTAAACATATCAAACTAAACAGAATAGCAATGTATAGTTATAAAAAAACCAAAAGTACATTATAAACTAGTGAATAAAACCATAATTCCATCTCATGATCTAAACATCCACTATTTGGAATCAAGCTGCACTTTCCAAGATTGATTTGTTTGTCTTCAATCAAAATTTCTCCAAGGTTTTCTAATAATCTTGCTAGCTTTTCTTCTTAACCACCAGCTATAAATTGCCTTTTGATCCGTACATTGGTCAACTGCATTCTCTAAATTAGTCTATACATCATTAACTGAAATTCTCCAAATCTCCTTAATATTGTTGCTAGCTTTCCTTCCAAACCCACTAGCTATAAATTTCTCTTTGATTCATGCTATGGTCTGCTCTGTTACATGTTCTTTTGTGGAAAAAGTATCCCTAAATCACTTCATATTTCTCTCCTACAAAAGTTTGTACATGGTCAAGCTCATGGAGATCAGCAGGATATCTTAATTAGTTCTTGAATTGTTGTTATTATTCATAAACCAACTTAAAAATTCCTCGTAATTGATGGATGTATACTAAACATGCATAAATTTTAAATAAAAATAAATAAAGATTACTAAAAATAATGCCAAAACATGCAATGAAATAGATGCACCTGTCGTAATGTAGTATAGCTAATGTGAGTCCAATTTGTTGATCCATGAGGACTATGATTACTGAAGAATTCTTATCCTTAATATCTAACCTACTAAAAGGATTATTGATCATTTAATTAATGAAGATAAAATAAAAAAATAACTAAAGACAAACCTAAAGACAACTCGCAAGAATTAACAGGCAATAGTAAAGTTAGGATCTAGATTATTAATCTTCCTAAGACTACTTGTATTCATTACTTAACTGTGATCTAATAGAGTCTCCAGATTATCTTAGGTTGTAGGTCCCCTGAATTAAATTAAACGCTCATGGTCAAGTTATATAATTCCTATTTAATTTAACAAATAAAGCGTTGGTCACACTATCTTAATTCATCAAATGCATTACTAGGTTTTATTAAACTTATTGTTTTGATTAATCTTACACCTAATCTGAGCATCTCACATAAACCTATAGTTAAGGATTCCATGTACAATGTATCACCTATGGTTAATTTAATCATATATTTTATTTGGTCCATCTAAACATATGAAATCATATACTTTGGATTGAATTTGCACAGTCAAAAACATTTAAACACCAATATTAATTAACTCTATAGGTAATTTAAAGCAAATACATTAAATAAAAAAATGTAATACTACATCTTAAGGCTCATAACAATCTAAATAGTATAAGAAATTAAGTCCCAAACATTGAGAAACAACAACAACAATCATAAAGGATAGGATATAAAGGCTCATATTCATAGTGCTTGTATCATTTGGCTCCCCTATGATTATTATATGAAAACCAATCTTGTTCTTCACTTTTTTGGTATTTTAATCTAATTCCCTCATCAATTTTTGGTCCAAATCCTTGTTAAGATGACTCAAGAATCATCTCTATGATTTTGGTGGTAGTTATTGGGCTTCAAAGAACTAAAGATCATGATAAAAAACCCTATGAACATTTAAATATGCAATGGGGGCCAAGAGTTTCATGGTGAGGAGTCACAGCCATGGCTCTCCCCATGATATTTTCTAGAAAAATATCACAGGTAAGGTCATGGCCGTGACCTTTCTAGTACTTTTCCAACTTTTTCAACTTTCGTCTCTTCTAAGTTTTTTTTTTCTATAACAACGCCTTTGCTTATCCTATGGCCTTGAAATTTGGCATGGAACTTAATAACATGATGGTATTGCTACATAAATTGATTCAACAATGATATCAACTCTAAAATAACATCTAATTTCTCACCTAAATTCCTTATAGGTGAGTTGCTTTTTGTTTTAATTTCTCTTACTCTTTTCTTGATGCACTCTTCATGGCTTGTCCTGTGATCTTGATAATTGATGTGGAACTTTATAACATGATGCTCTAACTCTTCAAATTTATTATACATATCTTCTAACTCCAAAAGTGTATTAAAATGCTCACCAATTCCTACAAAACATAAATAATCATCGAAAATAATATAAGCAACATCTTATTCAATAATCAACCAAATAACCACTCAAATCACATGAAATTTCCCCTCAAGCCTAAGATAATCATTATGAAAACATGCCTAAAAGTTGTATACATCTTCAACCAAAATTTTTTCAAGCTTTTCAGACAATCTTGCTAGCTTTCCTTCGATAACTACCAATTGTAAAGTGCTTTCTAATATGCACATTGATTTGCTACATTCTCCAAATTAGTCTATACACCATCAGTTGAAATTCTCCAAATCTCTTTACCATTCCTACTAGCTTTCCTTCCAAACCCGTTAACTATTAATTTCTCTCTCATTAATGCTTAGTTTGCTCCATTACTTGTTATTTTATGGAAAAAATATCCCTAAAACATTTATTATTTCTCTCCTTTCAAAATTTGTGCATGGTAGATTTTAGGGAGAGCAGCAGGATATCTCTATCAATTCTTGAAATGTTGTTGTTATTCACAAACTAGTGTAACAATTCCTTTTAATAAACATGGGAAACAGCTCACTAACATTGGTTCTAAACTTTGCCCTATATATAGCTCTAGTTAGAACATTGAAGGAATAGATGAGCAATAGGTCCTTAGTTATTCTTACTTTGAAAGCATTTAGGAGGGATATTTAGGTATTTAAGTTTATCTAGAGAGTTGAGTATCTCCTTCATCAATAGCCACAAGAAGAATTATACTTTAGGATTTAGCTTATTATTCCATATCACCTTACTCACCCTTTAAGTATGCTTACTCCTTATGAAGATTTTTTTGTAGGTTTTGTTCGTAAAATTTCTAGAAAAGGGTACCTAATCCACACATTTTTAATCTTGCCTACAACTGTTTGGATTGTAATATGGTATTAGCCACCTAAACTAGTTAATAATATTCAACTATCTATTGCCATTTATCCAAAGATTCACTTTACCTCTTTAGGGTGTATAGTAAGTAAAGAATGAAGATGAGAGTTATATAAAGGACTCTCTTTAATCCAATTATCAAAATATAAAGACGTTAACTTTCTATTGCCTAAGTTGCATCTAATAGTATTAGCTAGCTTATCCTTTAGTTTGAATAATTGTGTGAGGAAAGAAGCATTAGTTAAACCTTCTTTACTTCCCATAAACTCCTAGCTTGCAATTAATAAACATGGAACCATTTAGCCCAAATAGACTTTTTTTTTCTTTTTTAGGAACCTCCATACTGTCTTTCCTATGAATACTCTATCACTAATGTTAATATAATTCCTAGCACACCAACTCTAATTGGTTTACAAACCTCATTCCAGCTAATTATTGCAAAAAAAAATTATTTTATAGTTTCCTACACCAAAGAAAGTTTCATCATCTTTTCAATAGATTTTATTAGCCCTTAAATTAGGAAAAAAGTGTGATGAACAATAGTTAAGCATAGATTTGACTAACTACAATCTTCAAACTTAGGATAGAGCCTTATTACATCTTCTATGAATTTTCTCAATAAGAGCATTGCATTCTCTGAATTCTAACCTTCTTGTGGTTACTGGTAGTCTAAGGTAAATGATAAGGTATTTTTGATCCTCAAGCCAACAATTATTAATAACCAATTGACTTGATCTTGAGTAGAACCAAATACTATCAAAGAATTGTTTAGAGCTACTTTAACCAATTTCTTATAGAAGTAATCCTTAACCTTAGTTTCCTAGTTTCTTTTATGATTATCACAAATTTGTAATTATTGAAGTTATTTGATTACACTTTCATAAGTTATTTATTAAAACTTTACCATATGGATGAGTGCCAATAATTAATGAAAGCACCCTTTATTAACAATCAATCAAGCAATAGTAGTACTGTATAGTACTTAAAGAACAAAGGGCATGTTTCCATTTTAAAGGTTGTAATTTATACTTTTTATAGGTCTACTAGCCTAAGAAGAAGATTTTATAGATACTTAATTTAGAAAAATTTTTAATTGTTCATATTTTATATAGGTGAATATATAAGCTTGTTAAAGAAGTTATGGCATGTAAGCTAACTAGATGAATATGGAGCTTAAAGTAGAACTGAAATATGAAAAAAAAAAATGTTTATCTTATGTTAGCTCAATAAATTTTGAATTTTTATCCAAGATTGTTGACAAGGAGTAAGTGATAGAATTAAATAATAGTTGACAATTGTGAGTTAAAAACTTAAAATAAAGCATTGAAACTAGCCAAATCTTAATTGCTAAAAGAAATACATATCAATCACTTTATAAAGTTTGGTTTGTTCATATGCCTAATGGTAGCAATCTTAATGTGCTTCTCTTGAAAATGGAAGCTTTGCTTAGCATAATCTATTAGCTTAATCTATTGGCTACTTAAGTAAGCTATCATAGAGACGATAAAAGCTTGTTGTTATTTTCTAAACTTAAATTTATGTAAAAAATATGCTTAGCTTAGTATTAATCATCAATCTTGTTTTAAAAGGATTTAGTACAAGATGTAATTAGAAGTATTTTTTAGATGGAACATGCTTATATATTGTATGAACTTATGTAATTAGTTTTTTTTGAATTTGGTACTTATTGGTTGGATTATATTATGTTTCTAACCTTATATGTGTTTAAACCTAGTCATCTAAATATTTATGTCTTTATTATTGTAATTGTATAAGTATTGAACAAAATCATATGCTACCATTACAAATGTTAAAAATACATGATTCCATAGGTCTATAAGTACTAGAAGAATGTAACCAAATTATATTATAATAAAACAATAAAATAAGTCTAAACAACAATATGATTAATTAAATTGTACATATATGTTGACAAAATAAGTTCATGAAATGGTAAATAACTACAAAAGCAATCTCTTTTAGACTATGTATTCTTTGGCTCAGGCAACCTCACCAAAATGCCACATTATTATTTGTATTACTACTAACAGGGATGTATTATATTGAGTTTTGATATATGATTTTATACAGTTTCATCTCTATTTTTTATATGATGGTGCTTAATTTGTGTTCATTATATGTTAGATGATAGATTTGACCTTTTGATACAAATTTTTGATTGAAAGACTAAGTTTGGAGAAGAATTACAACAAAATGAGTAATATGGAGGCTTAATAAAACCATCAACTACATTTTTAATAGTTGCTTAACGTCATTGTTGTTGAGCCAACAACCATCGTTGATGATCACATTCCAAATCCTTTAATGAGGGTTTGGTACAAAGGACCATTGATGACATTGTTAATCACCATTTAGTGTCTAGAAATGAAAAAAATAAAGGCAATCACGGCTTTTACTTAGCCAAACATCATTAAACCTAAATTGGACATAATTAAGGATGAAGAGGAGCCATTGTCATCATCCAACTTACCCTTTTTAGCATCCAATCCTTTTCTTCATAGTTTCATCTTGTTCTTGGTGTTTTTAGCCTCTTTTACATTGTAGTTGAAGAATACTTAATATTTTCTATTCTGGATCGATTACCACTTGTTTTTATCTCTTTTTTTGTTGTTGTTGATGTTAGCTATTGTTTCTAGTTTGTTTACTTTGGGGTTTTGTGTTTTGCTTTGGATTGAGTTGGATATTGGTGTAAAGCTTTATTTATTACTTAATATATTGTTGAATCTTTATTTTCATCACTTCTATTATATTTTTGTCATGTTTACATTGATTTTACAATTTTTTTTATGTTAAATATATGTGTGGCTAAATTTTCATGGGCTATAAGATGTTAAAGGGATTAAGGGAATTCATTTTTGAGAAAAAAGGATTAGGTTTTAAAAGGGATTAGGTTTTAATTTATATTGTATTTCTAGGCTTGGATTGAATTGAAACCTTGCTTTAATGCCAAAATTAGGAATTATTTATAGGTCTGATCACCTATTGGTAATTTCTAATTTGAATGACAGGCTTGACCTTTTGATACATAATTGTCATTAGTGATTTCTAAAAGTAGCAATAGATTAATTGATTTTAGAAGTAAAACTTAATAAATTAGTTTAGGGTTTTGATTCTTGAAGTTACATAATTCGACTTGTGCGATTGTGGTAAGTTAGTTATTCCTTAGTACTTCATGCTATTACATCACTAAATCTAGAGAGTTTGTTCTAAGTTACTGCATAGTTAGGGGTATTTTTAGAACTTAATATATTTACCTAGTTTAAGAGGAACTTAGGATGCAAGAACTCGTTTGTGTTTATAGGCTAACTTCTTAACTAGAAAACAAATTTATTTAGTTACTTATTTCTTCTACCTTGAATTCTGATAATATCTTCTATTTACGTCTTTAGTATTAGTACTTATTTCTATTCTGCATTATTATTTATTTGCCTTCATTTCTTTAGTCATACTTTTATTTGCTTTATTTTTATCACATCAGAGGTTTTTTTTTACTTTCTACATAACATTAGAAATAGTATTTGTGTCCAAACTTTCTATGGATCAACCTTAGCTTACCTTGATACATAGTTACGAGATTTAGTTAGATATTTATTATTAAGAAGTCAGTGATAGATTCACCAAAATTTTAATGTCATTACTGGAGCTGACGTTTGTGATTTGTTATTTCCTATGTTGCTTTTATTTTTGTTTTGCTGATCTTCATCACTTTACTTTCTGTTTTCCATGTCCTATAGTTCTTCAAGACACTCACAATTGTGGAAATTGGCTATAGAGAACAGAGGCTCACTTCTTTCTCCTTTTAATCCTTTTTCACTTTCTTCTATTACAGGTTATACGAGGCATCAACATCTTGAGCTAGCTTGACATACTCACCTTCTTAGAAGCGAAAGTTCATTGTCATTTGAAGAGGAGGCTGAAGAGAGTTTTGAGGAGCCTATAGAGGAAATAGAAGAAATTGTAGAGCCACACCAATGCACCTTAAATGAGCTTATATCTCTTACTTTTAATCCTAACTTGCTTTTCATAAACTATCATAATGATGAAAGCCATCCTAAAGTAAGTAATTCACATTTTGTTATTACTAATCAAGTGTTTGTTTCCCTTTCCTATCAATTTAGGAAAAAACAAGCAGCACGAGAAAGAAAGGGAGGTATTAGAAGTGTTTACAAAGAAAAGGTGAGCATACCTTTACTAGAAGAAATCAAGCAAGTTTCATGATTTGTGATGTTTTTGAAGGAGTTATGCACGAAGAGGTGAAAATTGAAAGCTGATGAGAAGGTCAGTATGAGGGAGAATGTCCAAACAATTTTACAAAGGCAGTCACCCCCCAAATGAAATGATCCAAACATTTTTACCATTATTTGTAAGATTGGTAACATGAGGTATAAGTAATGGATGTTATATCTAGGAGATTTGATTAATGTCATGCCCCTTTCTATATTTAAATATCTTAATCTTGGTATTTTAAACAATACTTATGTTATCATTCAGTTAGATGATTGGTTTAACACTTACCTTGAGGGGGTTATAAAGAATGTTTTAGTGTAGATGAATGAGCTTATTTTTCTTATAAATTTGTACATGTTAGATATATAGGGCAAGGATTCTTCATGTTCATCACTGATTTTGTTAGGAAGATCATTCTTAAAGACATCTCAAATCAAGATACATGTCTATAGTGAGGTGTTAACAATAGAGTTCGATGGTAAGGTGATAGATTCAACATCTTTGATGCTATGCGATATCTCTTGGATTATAAGTTAGTTGCATAGTTAGATATTATTGTTTCTTTAGTAGAATAATTGTCTTTTCTTTGTTTAGGTGATCTCTAGACGCGACCTTGGCAACCATAATAGAGAAAGAAACATACGATCACTAGAAGAAGAAGCTTGAGTTTAGTGAGGAGATGGAGGAAGTCATTATGGCCTTGGAGATCCTTCCTTAGCATTCTTGTAGGTATATCACTTAATTTTTGGACTTGCAAATTTATACTAATCAGTTATTACCTTTTGTTGTGCAAGTTTTAGAAGTAGAGTTGAATCCATTGTTAGATCATCTTAAGTCTATATATTTGTGGGCCAAAAACATTCTACCAGTGATCATAGCAAGTAACCTCTCTTTTATATAGGAAGAGAAACTTATTAGAGTGTTAAAAGAGTACAAGATCACACTGGGGTGGGGGACAGTAGTTGATATTAAGGGCATCAACCCTTCCTTATACACGCATAGAGTTTTGTTAGATGAGGATGTTACACCAATTATATAGCTGCAAAATTGACAACATTAATATGATTGTTAGTTACAGCCAAGACATGACACCATATTGACCAT
>JAOXYD010124479.1:0-24864 GCA_028565735.1 Pinacopodium congolense | reverse complement strand
AAATGATACTATAGGGTATTTCAAAGTTATTGGCATTGACTCTAGGTCGGACAATGCTGGCCACAGGTCTACCTCTGTTTCCCATTGTTAAGTCCATCGTGGCTAGTTCTTTAGGTTCTTCCTAAGGTCAGATAACTACAGGTTATTGGGGGTCTATTTCTATAGGCTTAGATTCAGTACCACTAGATGTTCCTACTTTTAAAGGATCAAATGTGATAACTCGAGATTCTTTCTTTTTCCTACAAAGTGTATGCTCAAGTTCTGGTTTAAAGTCAATTTGTTCAAGATTTTGGCCTTGAGTATACATACAAATTAAAAGAAAATAACTAAACAAAAGAAAATACTAACTAAATAGGTAAACAAGACTAGTAAGATAACAAAAAGTAAAAAAATCACTCAAGATTTTAAAATAGAAACAATAATGTACAAAAATTAAAAAAAATCATAAACACAATAATTACAAGTCCTATAGTAATTGGCAACAATCTTTCCTTATATTTTAGCTCTTTCCTTGGCAACCAAATCAAAAACTTATTGTATACTTGATTAGATGACTTAATTTTTAACACAATTTTTAACTTTGATTTTTAACCAACTTTATAAGCAAGTGCACTTATCAAATAAGTAATACTGCAGAGAAAAGTTCGAATATTAGTCCCACATTCAAATATGCAATTATTAGGTTAATTAGCTTACAATTATCTAGGAAAATCTAATTATTTTCTTTAAAAGTCGAAAATTGTTAATTTAACCTAACCAATTTCAAACAATTTAAGAATGACTTCTAAGTTGTTTAAAAAATTACCTAAAATTACCAAATTATGAAAATTCACTAAGGAATAGGTTTGTAATGAACTAATTGAGTAATTAACATTTTTGAATACTGATTTAGAGTATCTTTACAATTTTAAGACAAAGTTATAGTTAAGACTATGTCTTATGTCTATTAATCCTAATTTAATGTTTTTCATGCATTAAATTAAGTTCATAGGCTTTAAGGATAGAAAATTAACTTTTGGAATTTTAATCTCAGAACTTAAAATTTCTCAAATAGCCAAGGTTTGGTCATGCAATGATTAATTTTTGTTGTTTATTGATTATTCCAACAACCTAGGTTGATTTCTTAAGCCTTAGATCATTTATTACTCATTCTTAATTGGCCAGCTTAGAAACAAAATTTTCAACCTTTAATAAAAAAAATTAGTCCCTTAAATATAAAAAAAGATCACTTAATTCATTTGTACACCAATATTTAGTTGAAAATTGATTTACCCACATATATTAACCAAAGCACATTAAACATGTGCCTTTAGCAACATGTTTTATTTAATTATAAATACAAGAGGTAAATAATAAATTTAGAGTTCCGAAAACACCTAAGAAAAGCTCCTAAATGATTTTCAGATTTTTCAATGTGATCTTAGCTCCACAAAAACTCAAAATCATCAAGTAAACCTCAAGAAAAACAAAGAGCATGAAGATATAGAAGTTAGAATATAAAACTTTGATTTTCTAAAAAATAGAGCAATGCACAAAGAAATGTGAGTTAGAAAACCCCTAAGTTGATTTCGAAGCTTAGATCAATGTCTTAACAATAAGCTTTAACACTTGGCAATGTAAAAGACAACTTAGAATCAAAGAGACAAGTTTTTTAAGGATAAGGATTATAAGAACCTTAAGGGAAATCTATGGAAGAATGCAACGAAATTTATAGATCTAATCTCTCTCTATTATGGTGTGTTTTTCAAGTTTTTCCCCTCTTCAGAGGCTTAAGGACACCTCCCATGCTCCCACTAGACAAGGGAATTAAGCATGCTATAGTAGCAATTGTGGAGATTTTGTGATTTTTCCTTATTTGGCACCTACTACGGTGGGCTATTGTGGTGGGTTAACTAGGAGCTCTACGTTGCTCGATGTAACTATCTTATGTCTTACTGTATCAGAACTATATATGGGTTCCTGTGAGCTCTATATGGGCCTCTCCAAACCCACATAGAGGTTCTACAAAGTGCTTAGTTTACCATATTTTTGCTTCAATCTTGTATTTTACTCAACTAACTACAAATTAAACATTATAAAGCACAAATTTGACATTTAAGCATTGGATTAGGGGTCAAAATTCAATAAATAAACATGGAAAAATCATTCAATCTAACCATTAACTATATGGAACTCACTAGATTAACACTTTTCTTCCCTCCTTTGATTCCAAAAATCATCCATCTCCATTTGTGCCGTAAAATGATCACTGAAACCTAAAAGAACATTCATTTTACCAAAATTATTAGGAACAATATGATAATTAAGATTTAACACAATTAAGCATAAAATTCACATGAAATTAGCCTTAAATGAACGAATATGACCTTTAAATCATGCCTAAATTTTTTATAGAATGAGTACTACCAAATTCCACGATAATTGAAATGTTACTTGTCCTCAAGCAATGACTTAGCCACTTGACTTAAAATAATTCTAATCAGAATTTGAAAGCTAATTGAGTGAAACAAAATTGCAAATCAATCTATTTAACATAGCTTGCATATCATAATCCCATCATGGCAAAAACTTTTCTCATATAAAAACACATAGCTAGTAAGAATCAACTATTTATATGTAACATTAGGTGTTTAAGTTATTTTATACAGATCATTATAAAAGTTCACTTAAGGGTTTTTAATCACATTTACAATTTATATTAGAAAATATATTTAGACGATACCTACTCTTTTGATGTTATAGTGAACACCTTATCATGAATGATACTTAGCCATATGTACTTATCACAAATACAAAACTATAAATAGGAAACATAATAAACATCTCTCTAAATCAATCCTAACACTTATAGAAACTCGCACTCTCATATTTTTCAAAATTAAGAAATCAAGTTTTTCAGTTTTTCTATCTTGGATGGGAAAAGAATTTAGTTAAGAAACGATTAATAAGATGATCCTAAGTATGATGAAACTAGGTGCTGAAGTGTTTAACCAAGTGCGATATCTATCTTTTAGGGGAAAAGGGAATAGCTTAAATTTAAAGTGCACCATCTGAAATCTCATGGATTCTAAGGAGAATACAAACATCTATAAAATTTCATAAATGATCATTAGATTTTCTAAAGATGAACCATTAAATTTTGAGGACCTAATCATAGATGATCCTATGAGTAATTGCAAAATCATTAGAGTTTATCCTAGGCCTAACAATGCTAGCCATGGGTTCATTCCTATTTCCTATAGTTAATTCCATCATAATTTGTTCTTTATGTGCTTCACAAGGTTATGCAACTAAGTGCTCATGATGTTCCATTTTTAAGTTATACTTGATCCTCAGTAAATATTTATGTAAAGTACACACAAGCTCTAGATTAAGTCAAATGTAACAAAATGCAAATTAGACCAAAAAAATAACAAAGAAAGAAAAGTAAAAAAATATAGACAAAATTTACAAACTTTAGAATATATGACACCTATATATTCCTAATATCACTAGATATTTTCCTTACAATAGTGCCAAAAACTTTTAACATGCAAATAAAAATCAATTTAAAACCAATTTTTATGGTAAGTATATCAGTTAACAATTAATAAAGTGAAGTATATGTAATACTTTGAATGTCGATCACACGGGTATAATGTTGTGAGTATTGGGTCACTTAAATTACAATTATCTAGAGAACTCAAGATTGCGGATTATGAAACCTAAGACAACTAATTAAACCTAGAAACTTCCAATCAATTCAAAGGAGTTCAAAATGATTAAATATTATGACATTGAATAATTTAGCTAAGATTTAGGCTTTTAATAATTCAATTGAGTTATAAAAGGTTCAAAATGCCTAATCTATGGTATCTTCATTGAATTAAGAAAATGCTATGGCTAAGATAATGCCTTATCTCTATTGGTCCAATCCTGAATATTGGTCATTCAAAAGACTTAAGAAATATAATTGAAGTTCAAGAATTTTAGCCTATAAATACCATATTTCTATATTAACACTCTCATGATTAATCAAAGTTTAGTCATTTATTGATTGAAACCACATTGTTTATTGATTTATTCAATAATTAAGGTGGATTTCTCGGGTCCTTAATCATTTAATGTCTTTTTCTTAAATGGAAAACTTAAAATAATAATTAAACATTAAAATAAAAAAAGATTATCATAAAAATGCAATAGAAACTCAATTAAAGCATTTAGTAGCCTTATCTTATCTAAAAATCACATTAAAACAATATATGGTTCAAAGAAAAACAAGAATAAACCTTAAGCAACATGTTCTTGAATATATTCAATAAAAGAGTAAGATACAAATGATTTAAGAGTTTATAAAGGACTAAGTTAAGCTCTAAAGTGAAATAAAACTCTGAATCACATATAAAAATTCTTGGAGTCCTTAAGAAAATCCTAAAATATCCAAATATAATGGTTGGAAATAAAAATAAGAGGAAACCTAACCTAAAGAGAAAAGAAGAAAAATATAGCTACGAAGGTGATTTTGACTTCTAAATCCTTGTTCTATATACATGAAAATGGCTTTCTAAAGCTTCCCTTATATGTCCTCCATAAGTGGCTGCAAGTTAAAGCAAGTTACAGCTAAATTGATTAGAGATGTAGTTGGAAAAATGCATCCGACTACTTCACAGACACTTAATTCTGTAGTTAAACAGTGTCATTTAAGTCTCACCATTTTATTCTGCAAAAGGACTTTAATGGTGGTTATAGGGACTTCAACTGCGGTTACTGCTACTACCGTTTAACTCTTTAATTTTGATTTTTTTATGCTTTTTCTAGAAATTTTCACTTTTGAACTTAAATTAAACCAAACATTTTAATATCACATTATGGGCAAATTCTCATGAATGAACAATGGAAAACACATCAAAGTATACCCTTATTAACTCCCCCACATTTAAGCATTTGTTTGTTTTTAAGCAAATCAATCAATCATCAACTTTAAAAATATATATAATCATAGGAAAATGGCCAATTCATCAAACACAATCATTGAAAAATTTTCTTTGATAATTTAATTATCAAATAAATCATCAGGATGTTATAATTATTAATCAAGCATGTTAATTAACAAAAAATTTAAGGTGACTTCATACTTCTTCAAACTTCAACCTAAACTATAGGAGTCATTTCCATATATAAAATGAATATATGTAATGCAAAATGAGTCTTATTTTAAGGAAATTCACACCATTTAGTCAATAAGAACAAAACATAAACTTTCAAAGCTTGGTTGAAAAGTCACTTAATCTTTTATGAGAAGATGAAAATTTTGTCATAAAAACCCCTAATTAGTCAACTGAGTCACCTAACTTTAATTGGCTACTAACATCACTCATTGACTTCAACCACTTGGTTTTGTTGAACTAAAGGTTGATTCCACCTTTGTTTTGATTATGAAAAAGTGTTTTCTACTAATTTATTTATATAGTTTGCTATGTTTATTGAGATAGATTTCAAGAAACAAGTCTAGAAGTTTATGGTGATGACTTGAAGTTCATGATGGTGAAGCCCTAAAGTTAAATATTTCACTTAGAGTTTATGAAGGATGTGGAAATGGTTGAAGACTAAAGTTGGTTGAAGAAAAGCATTAGGAATGAACTTGAAGATTGAAGATAGAAGATCAAGTTCGAGAATCGAATTTGATAGGTTGGTATGAGTGAGAACTTATGTAATTCTTCTCTTTAGTCTTACCATAGGTTAAAAGAGCTCACTTCATGCATATGCATTCATGTTTAATATTTATATGTAAGATGTATAATTAAGAGGTGTTGCATGTATGTGAAAATCCTCTTGATATATGAATGAACATGTTGGTATGAACTATGTGATTAAGACTTGATTGGTTTGAAATGAAGATGTATGAATTGATAAATGGATGAATAAATTTGTATGATTAATGATTTGGTAAATTGGATGAATTGATTGTTTTAAATTTTTATAAATAAATAAAATGTGTTAAGATACATTTTGTATTGGTTGGTTTGTGTTAAAATATGTTGAATTGGGTTAAGTTTAGACTGATTGGGCTGAAGTTTGGAAGCTATCACTCAAAGAATATTGGTCAACCAAATAAAGAGATACGTCGACTAAATGAAGAGAATAAAGAGATCGGCTAATGGAACAATGAGATACATCCACCGAACATAGATAAGTCGATCGAATGGAAAGATAGGGTGACCAAATAGAGACTGATCGACAGAATGGCGAGATAGGTCTACCGAATGAATTGAATCTATGACGAGTAAAATTCAATGACTAATCATGTGCATAATGGTGATATTGGTGGAGATTTGATGGCTAATTTGTTTACCTGTGTAAACTAATGATGAGTTAACTTGGAGATCAATGGCGAAGTCTTAAGGTAGTGCCACCACTTTAAAGGTCCTTTTGTAGATTGCATGTCCCTGGAGTCCTTAATATGGGTCTCTCTAGACTCACGTTAGGGTTTTAGAAATTGCCTAAATTTGTCTTATTTTTACTCCGTTCGTCAACGAATCAAGTCTAGCTACAAATTAAACATTTCCAATTAAGAATTAAACATTTAAACATGAAATTAGGGGCCAAAACACAACAAAAATCCATTGAAAACACAATCAATTTGACCCTTAGCATTAGCAGAAGACATTGACTACATGACAAAGAAAATAATCCTCAAGCTAATGACATTTAATGAGTGCTTTGCAGGAGGCAACCCTTTAATTATTTTCTACATTTTAGTTTTCCTTTATCCACTTCCATTTAATTTTTTTAGCTAATTCCATTTAGTTGTTATTTTTACATCTTTTCAAGTTTTTCTTTTTGCTTTTGTTTTTCATGTCTTTTGGATCATTTTTAATTTTATTTTTTAATGCATTAGGGAGTGCACTAGGGAACTTTAGGACCTTTTGATTTAAAATTTTTGGTGATTCGGGTTCTGTGTTTAAACACACCAACCCTAACCCCCTCCTTTTTCTCATCTTTCTTCCATTCTTCTTCATATCCCCTCCATCCTCCACCTTCTATACCCTAAATGCACTCTTTAACTAATCATTTTCTTTGTTCCAAGTCACTTATTTTCATCAAATTAACAAGGTAATCATCATCTCTTAGTTTTCATTTCAGTTTTGCTGTCAAGGTTAGAGTTTTGTTCATAAATTAGTTTTGTACATCTAGTTGTGATTATTTTCTCCATTATTGGAGGTTTAAAGTTGTTTAAGTGTGTTCCTGACTATAAATAAGCTTTATTTCACATTACCCACTACATTTTATATTGATTTGCATGCTTTCTCATTTGGGTTTAATTGAATTACGAATTTTGATATATTTTCATCTCCCTATTTTGAGTAATCCTCCTTTTATGAGTTTATTATAACTTAGTGGTGTTTTTTGCATCTTCTAACCCAAATTCCCATGCTTTTTTTTCCGATGGAATATGATTCGAAAGTGTTTGCAAACATTGTGTCTGCATACATTGGGTCTCCTAGGATGGCTAATACTTGAATTCGAAACATGCTAGCTTAGAGAGAATGCCAATTTATGTTATATCTTATTTTGGATGCATTGCATTCTTGTCACTTCATTAGCACTTACACAATAGTTTTGCATAGAGATTAGATTTTATATTCTATTTGTCACTTACAAAAGTTCACTCATATTTTTCATTAAGAAAGGTTGGATTGTGTTAAATGATTTTAAGTCATGCATTATGCACTCGATAAATTCCGTTGCATGTGTAATTGTTTAACATGTTTGTGATCACTACATTAGCATGACAATGTGTCCACATGTCTCTATGGTTTATTACTTGTTTTCTATTAGGTATAATGAAAAGTAGGAATTATTCCTCACAAAGAATAAACAAAGAAAGCACACTAAGATAGGCCTTCTTCTCCTAAAGATGGTGATAGTACGGTCTCAGAAATCCAATTCACTGGTTCTGTGATCACCGATAGATACCAAACCCTACTTCATTTTAAAGTCAAGTCAACAAAGTATCTTAAATTTGATGACTTGAAGAGCTTAGGCATTACGAATTATACTCATTTTATTATTAAAGGGATGGAGGTTAGGAGTTTGAAAAAATTAGAGAGCTTGGTTATAAAAACTTATTTTATGAGTTTTTTGCTACCTCTGAATTTCAGAAGCAATGGGCCACATTTAAGCACTAAGAGGAGATTGAATTTCAATTCAGTGGAGGGCAATTTTCCATGTACATTAAAGACTTTGCTTTGACTTTGGAAATATAGTCTGGTTAGCTAAAAAATGATCATACAAATTGATATGCCAAGTTAGAATTCTCTACTCCAACTTAAGCTACAGATTTGTAGTCTAAGATCGACGAAGGAGATTTTTAGGTTGATGCCACTAAAAGCAATAATATCACTTCTCTATCTTTGAAGGTCCTCCATCAATTAATCAAGCATACCATGGGAGGAACTTATGAGTGATATAGGGCAATACAAGTACATTAGTTCATTCACCGATGGTGTATGGTCAATGACTGGGATTTTAACACTAACTTTGCTTTGGCCCTTTACTTCTCCTACCAGAGTCACAAATAGAAGGGTACCCTAACCAGTTCTTCATATGTCATCTAGATAATGAAAAGTTTGGGCCTAAGAATGTATCAGGGTAATTTCATAGAGGTAATCCCTATGAAGCCCCTAAATGCTATAGCTTGAAATGGAATGGGGTTAGCCAAAGGTAGAAATAGACACCTCCTACTTAAGGGAGGCTAAATGACCCCAATAAGAGGAACATGAGTGAGGAACTGGAAGATAGTGATGATTCATATGAGGAAGAGGTAGATGAGACTGGGGTTAGACCATCATCAAGCACTATACCACCAATTCCAATAGACTCTGATCAGCTCAATGATCAAGTGGAGGTCATATGCCTTAATATGAGAAATTATCAAACAACTAATGATACTAGATGGGTTTAGTATCAACCATTATAATAATAGAGATCGAAGGAGCCACAACTTCAAAGACAAGGGGGTTAGTGGGTCTAGTAACAAAGATGGGAAAACAGTAGGCATGGTGACAGTAATATATGCAATTTTATCCTTCAATAATGTGATCTTTAGTTGTGGAATAAGGCAAGCCAAGGATCCTAGGTGACCCGATTTCTTTTTCATTTTTTTGTTTTTTATTTCTATTTTTATTGTCTTTATGTTTTAAATTCCTTATAGTTGGTTGATTTGTAAGACTTAGTTTCTTTTCTTTTCGAGGGTTAGTTTTTATTTTACCCTAACTTTTTCTAATATTTTAATTAGCTTGTTCTTAGCATTGTCCTTTGAGTCATCTAATGTAAGCTTTAGATCCTCACCTTCTACCATATAGATACAAGTCTAAGCCCTCATTATCATGCCTTACAACGGATTTCATTTTACGTACCTTTTCTCACTTTGAGGAAAAATTGGTCTAAATATGTGTGCGCGTTGGGGGTGGGGGGAGTTAAATATGAGGAAAAAAGTGAAATTTTTATCAGTTTTCATATACTTAACTTTTCTTAATTTTCATGTACTTTATCATTTATTACCACTTTTAAGTAGGAGTCCAACAATAATTATTTGAGTATTCCATTTTGAATGGATAAGATTAAGAGTTGCTTTTTAAATTGAAGTGTTTTAATTTCATCAATGTTCATGTTTAGGTGAGCATTGAACTGTTCTGAATTGATTTTTTACCCAAATTTTTTCATTTCTTCTTTTGTTTTCGTGTCATTTATTTGAGATGTTAGGCACTTTTGATATTTAATGTCAATTTTGGAATGTAGTTGCATATGCAATATTATGGAAATTTGGAATAAGATGTTCTTTCAATGGATAAATAGTATATTTCGGTTTAAATTGAGTAAGTGAACACTCACTCTATTGGCTTGATACTAATAAAAAGTTTGAAGTGTAGAAATAGGGCTAGTAGCCATTTTCTATTATGATCTAGCTGAATAGTCGACGGTACTCCTGAAAAAATATTTACCTTTGCTTAAAAAGGTTTGATGGCATTACAAATAAGCAAAAAAGGAGTAATCAAGTTGAGTAATTGTAGGAAACTCATGAAAAAATAATTTCCATAGCGTGAAAAGAAAAGGTGAAACTCCAAAATTTATCCAAATATTATAAATTTAGTTTTACTTTGCATTAGTAATGATTTCCTTGAACAATTTTACGTAATGATTCATATGAAACTTCATATATGTTTGATATTAGACATTAAAGATTGCCTAATTACTAGTTATGTGAAGTTTTAACCAAATTTTTTTATTGTAAATAATTGTGATATATAAACTAAATTAAGAGCATTAATTGATTTTTGTTTGTACTCAATTGCTCCTCATCTCTTGATTGATGTTACTTTTAGTGGATGTATAAGTTATTATTTGAGGACAAGCAATAACTTAAGTGTGAGGGCATTTAATAGCACCTTATTTATACATCTTATGGGCATGTTTTTATAATTATTAACTTTGAGGGATAATTACTTATGATTTAAGTGCATATTTGGCTTATTTTAAAAAAAATGCAAATTAAGTTGCTTTGGATGATTATTTATGTTTTTTTAAGCATTTAGTGAGCATTTTAAGGCATTTTTGGAGCTAAAAGAGGTCTAACATCAATTTGAGGACTTAGACCATAATTTTCTAGATCATAATGTTATGAAGCCCTAAACCAATTTTCAAGTTCATATAACAAGCCATTAAGAATGCACCAATAGAAGAATAAGAGAAGCTTGAATAAGAATTGCTTTTAGCACAACTGAATTTGGTTATGCATTATGAACATTTCTAGATCTTATATTATTCTCAAGTTTTATATGGTGAAAGATGATCATATGAAGGACTTACATATCATTTTTCATATACATTAGAGTTGTGAAGGAGGTGTTAAAGCAAATAATGACAAGAAAGGTAGGAGCTATCAGTAGACCCACAACTTGGGAACAGACCTATAACCTAGCCTCGCTGCTGTGATACCTTGATAGAAGATATGATGGCCTAGACTCACAGCCATGGGTGTAATGTGATTCCTTCTTTAATTAACCTATCTATAGTTATTTTAATGATACTTCTCGCCTCCAAACACAACAAGGTGCCACTAAGATTGGTTTTGAAGCCTTAAGCCATTAGGATTTGAGTGTTTATTGATTTTTTTTATGATTCAAAACAATGGTTAGGAACTAAACTTTTCGATAGGATTTTTGTTTTTATGAACTCTGGGATATGGTATTATTGTTTGTTCTTAGTTTAACACTGATTTTCTAAATTTTATATTAAGATTTATTTTTTTTAAAGACATTGCTTATCGAATGTTAACCAAATGTAGGCGTCAGTTTCAATGATTTGATTTGTATATATTTGACTGAGAGATGCTTGCATACTTTAGATCATTTCCTAAACAATAAATATTTCATTGAGTTAGGGAGATATGCTTATATAAGATGTCCGGGTTTGATGTGAGCTGAGACAAAGCAATAGGTTCCATGTAACGAGGTAATGCATTCAATCAATAGAGTGGGATAGTTATAACTTTCGCCTAGTTTATTGAATTGAATAAGATTGCATAACTTGAAAGAAAGTGTGATTTACATTAGGTAATCCACATTCTAATGAATCTCAAAATTAAGTTAAATCAAGATGAAAAATAAATAAGTACACATTCTAGAGGGATTAATCACTAAATACTAGCTTCATTATTAAATGTTATTCTTTATGATCTTTTTTAACTGATTTAATTTTAATTTTTATTGAATTTTCCTTATCAAACCAATCAACCAATTTACATTTTCGAAAGCTAGATAATTAAAATTGACACTCACTGGTAATAATATATCTTGTAGATTAGACCGTTGATTTATGCTTGATATATTACACTATGATAGGTAAACTTGTTTAGTTGTGTGTTGTTATATTATTATAGTTTTTCTTGGATAATTTCAATTAAAATTTAGGCACATATAGTATGTAATAGTAATAGAGCTTGGTCTTACATAGGTTTATTTCTAATCAAATAGTGAGTATAAGATGATAATATGGCTCATTTGAACACATTAGTTGAATTCACTTGTTTAGAAAGCTAAAATACTAGTAAAGCATCATAGTTTAAAGGAAATTTCATTTTTAGATTAGAAGACTAGGATGAGATGCTTCTTAATGGCCAATAGTGTGAAAATAGTATAAAAGAAAACTTGCATGTCCATGAAAATTCTAGGAAATCAAAAGTAGCAAAATTGGAGGAAGAATGGGATAGTCCCGATGAAAAACTGATATCATTAAACAATGATGTTTTCTACATTCTATATTGTAACCTAAGTAGAAATGAGTTGAATTAAATATTTAACTATGAAATTAGAAATGAAATTTGGCATACTTTAGAGATAATCCAAGATATTGACTTTACCTAGTTGAATATTAGTAATTGTTAACTATGAAAAAGTTGAAATTGTCTACTATGTATAAAGAAATTTTAAAGGTGCCTAGATCCATACAAGATAATGATTGAGAAATTGAAACATAATTCAGAATCATAAAATGAGGACAAGTGCGTGATAGGAAAAAATTATGTGGGAATGCTTCTTTTAAAAGAAAAATAAATGACCTTAAGGAATCTCTATATGTATTTCTATCAAAAAAAATTTAGCTTTTAAATGATAGAAATGTTTTAGGATACACATATAAAAACACACCATGTAATAGAAAAAGCAGCCATTGTAAAAGGAAAGAAGCTGGATGATGAACATGTACATCGATGTCTTCAAGAAAATGGACATATAACTAAGACATAATCTAGGAGAATATAAAAGATATCATGCATCTTAGTCCCTAAATTGCACCTAGAAGGGGGATAGATTCGGTTCTTAATTTTCTAAGTTAGTTAAACTTAATTAAAAAAATCCCTCTAAAACTTATGCAAAAGCTTAAATCAATTTAACAAAAAATATAAAACAATATGTAATAAAATAAGATTGTGATTAATAAAGATAAGGTAAGAGGGGTATAAATCAATTTATAATAGTTTTGTATCTAAATCCATGCCTACGTCTACTCCCTGAATCGTTATTGAAAATTCACTATCAATAATAGATGTTTTGTGATAAAAAAGTTAAATGAAAAATTGAAATCATGTTAGGTGTGTAAAAGCCTTCAAATGATATAAATGTTTTGAGTATACTTGTAAGAAGCACCATCTAGTAGAAACATCCATTAAAAAAGGAAGGAACATAGATAACGAATATGTACGCAGACCTCTTGAACATAAAGCACCTATAACTAGGAACTAATTTAGGAGAAGATAAAAGTTATCATGCATATTAGTCTCTAAATTGCACCTAAAAGGTAGGAAAATTAGTGTCTTCATTTTCTAATTCAATTAAAGCTAATTAAAAATTTCTGTAAAACCTATGCAAAAGCTTAAAACAATTGAATGAACATTATAAAACAATATGCAATAAAATAAACTTATAAGTAACATATATACGGTAAGAGGGGTACAAATAAATTTATTATAGTTTTGTATCTAACGTCACACCTATGTCTACTTCCAAAAACTTTGTTCAGAATTCCACTATCAATAATAAATGTTTTAGGATAAAATATTTAATCAAAAACTAAAATAAAATTTTAGGTGCTTAAATGCCTTCAAATGATAGAAATATTTTAAGATATACCCTTAAGAATGCATCATCTAGTAGAAAAATAATCTTTGTAAAAGGAATGAACCTAGATGATGAACAAGTACATAGACCTCTCGAACAAAAAGAACCTACAACTAAGACATAATCTAGAAGAAGATGAAAGATATCATGCATGTTAGTCCTTAAATTGCACTAAAAATAAGGGTAGGTTAGGTTCTCTATTTTCTAAGTCAATTAAACCTAATTAAAAAGACCTTTAAAACTTAGGCAAAAGCTTAAAACAATATAAAACAACATTCAATAAAATAAAATTGAAAGTAACAGAGATAGGGTAAGAGGGGTAGAAATCAATTTATAATAGTTTCTATACAACTTCATACTTATGGGGAAAATCAATTTATAATAGTTTTGTATCTAACTCCACAACTATGTTTACTCCCTAAAACCTTGTTGAGAATTATACTATCAATAATGTCACTAGTATAACAACTCCTCCCTTTTTCAAAGGCTATAGGGTATCCTTTTCAATTTCCAAAAATTAAAACAAACTCTCCTTAAAAAATATACTTGATCCATACAAAGTGCTTAAGATGACCTTCAATAACACTAGAATGTTTGCAATACCACAAAATTTATATTATGTTTTTAGGTTTTTTCTAGGTGTTTGATTGTTATTTATGTGTTTAAAGCTTAGTTAGAATGCTCTTTTATATTCTTGTAAATGTCTTTATTTCATTTTTTTTATGTTTAATAATGAAGGGCAAGATTTTGAATTTATTTGAGGTGTGTGGTCATGCATTTTAATGTTTAGATTAGTAGAAAAAAAACTAGTGAAAAGTCATTTAACTCTTGTATAAATCATCATTTAAGTCCCTATTTAGACTTAAACAGTGGTACAATAACAATGTCATTTAGTAGATAATAAACCATTATTTAGGTCACTATAATGCACCATTTTTATGATTTTTAGTGTAAACTTGACCCAAAAAATACATAAAAAATGTCAGAAAACAAGAGTTAAATAGCAATTTAAAGGAACCTCCATTTAGGTATGCAAATCCTTCATTGATGTATAAGTTTCAAGCTTAATGGTGGTACTTCAATGAGATCGTTTAGGTCTTTTTCTAGTGTGGTTTAAGTACCCAAACCTACTGTTCCAGCTTGGTTTCTGATCAAATCAATTGCAGTTGGATTCAACTTACAACCACTTACAGAGGGGATATATATATTGAGCTTCAAATACCATTTTCGTGCATGAAGAACCAGATTTAGATAGCCAAATTAGTTCCTTATTTAAAAGTTCAGGTAGGATTTGTTTTCTATTTTCCTTTTCCAACCTTGTGTTTTGTAATTTCATGTGGCTTTTAGGGATTCAAAGAGTTTATACATGTAATTAAAGGTTGTATTATAATTAGAAGTGCCATTTGGTTCATTTTAATCACATAAATCACTGGTTTCTTACTATTTATTTGCATATATTCAAGAACATGCTTCATAAGGTTGATCTTTGATGTTATTTTATTATAATGTTATTTTAATTTGATTTTTGGCAAAGGATAGGATATTAAAATCTTTGATTGAGTTCCTAGTGCAAGTTGGAATTCTTAAAACTTGTCTTAACATGACTACTTACGATAAAATCAAGATATCATCAAGGATCCATTACTAACTATTGTACTAATTAGAAAATTCAATAAATAACGTGGTTTAAATCAGTAGAAGACCAATTGTTGTGCTGGTTAGATGACTTTAAAACTATAGGTGATTTTGAAATGATTTAACTTTGAAAACCAACGGACTTAAGGCAAGTGCACCTATCGCAAAAGTAATAAAGTGGACTAATATTTCAGACTTCTACTGTCGAACCAACAAGGACAAAATTGCTTAATTACAAGGTTGATCTGATAACAAATATTTAGGAAAAATTTAGAGAATTTGCTTAAATATTAGAAAAAGATTTAAACTTGACTACTTTAGCTAAAACCCTTCCAAAACGATTTTTGTTTGCTTCTGAAAAATTATGAAAATTACCAAATATGTAAATTAACTACAGATTAGAGCAGTGATGATTTAATTGAGTTTAAAAAAAATTTAAAGTCTAATTAAAGTCCATCATAAAATCAAAACAAAGCTATAGTTAAGACTATGCTTTTTCTCCATTTAATCTTGTCTAAAGTTTGGTTATGCTTTAAAATCAAGTAAATGGGTTTTAATTTCAAGAAGTTGAGTTATGGAAAATTAACCTCAAAACTCTAACTTAAAAAAAAATCCAGGTATGGTAATGCAAGGATTAATTTGTGTTGTTTATTGAATTTTCTAACTATCTAAGATGATTTCTCGGGTTAAACTATCTTAAACATTAATCTTAAGTGGCTAGCTTAAAATTGGTTCATTCAGACCTTCAACAAGTAAAATACAGATGTTTTAACATGCCATAAAACTCTTTCAAATCATCAAAACATCAATCCATAGCAATAGAAACGATTAGCTAGACATTTGCATAGAAGAAGGTACTTTGTTTGATCGGAAATTAAGAGCTTAATTATAAAGTTTAGATGTTACAAAAAATCCCTGAAATTCTTGTAGATGTTTCTTGAACTTTCAACTTGATTCTAGACTGAAGCCACAGAAAAATCAAGAACATTCAAAGATATAAGCATAAAAATAGCAATCTTGATTAATCCTAAAAATGGAACAAAATAAGATACGATCTGAGTTTATAACCCCTTTGGATGATTCCTAGACTAAGATATGAGTCTTAATAACAAAGTTCAATGTTCAGAAACTCAAAAACAATATATAAACTCGAAGAACTAAGTTTTTGAAGCTTAGAACTCAAGAAAAACTATGGATGAAGGAGAAAGAACCCTTTAACACTATGCATATCTGATATCTTTAATCTCTCCGTTTTTTTATATGTTTTTACATGTTTTTAGGACCTGGAGAGTTTCCCCATGTACTAGTAGACACTAGCATTAATTAGGAACATTCCAAGAGTTTTAATCTATAATATTTGGAGCTAAAATTGTTAACTCTTTACTCAACAGTACCTTGCCTCCCATAAACGGCACTTTATGAAGGCGTTGTTAATACCCGAGTTCTGCACTATTAAACGCCACCCTGTTCTTCCATTAAAGTGACCCTACTAGGGGGCTGTTAATGATCAAAAAGGAGAAGAATTCTTCATGGTTTGGCTCCAATCTTCATCATTAAGCTCCATCCTTCAAATTAAACATAATAACACATAAATTTAACAACTAAGCACTGAATTAAAGGTCACAATTCAACAAATTAACCATTAAAACTCTATGGATTTAAGCCTTAATAATTTGCGTGACTACTTTTTTATTCAGTGCTTTATTTAAATTCTTTCCTTTGTTTAATGGTTTCCTAAGTAATGTTAGGGTTTTTCATTTATACCTTTTGTAATTGAATCTCTTGACATTGTATGGAACCAGCATATATACTTTTGAGTGGATATTTTTATCTGAATTTTATTAATAGCTTTCCTTGTTATTCCTAACCCTTATTCGAGTCATTTTGGTTTGTTTATTGATTCTTTATCATTTCTTTTAGTTCATTTTTTAATGTTAGCTCAGATTTTGCTTGGGTTAAAAGGTATAAAGGGGATTTTGGATGAATAATTGTGAGAATTGATTATAAATTAATTAGGCATTGTCTTTTAGTTGAAATTTGAATTGCAATTCAAGTTAAATGACATGAATTAGGGATTTACACACATGATTGATCACCTTATATATAATTTCTAATTCAATTGACAGGAATAAGCTTGTGATACGTAATAGTCTCACAAGTTGACATAGGTTAATTGGTTTTATTTGTGAAATTAACTAATTAATCTACAATTAAAATTCTCTAAGTTACATAATCCAAGCTTGAGAAATTGTGGCTTAGGCTAGTCATTCCCTAATACTTAAAGTTGTTGTGCCATTCAATCTAAAGAGCTTATTTTAGGTTATCGCATGTTTAAGGATATTTTCGAAGCTTGTTAGATATTTCTAATGTTCGAAGAACTTATGATTCAAGAGCTTGGTTGGATCTATAGGCTAGCATCTTAGGTGAAACACAATCTAAATATTTTGATGATCAGTTATAGGTTACGAATCCCAGAAATTTCTTTATCCCAACCTTTCGTATATTTTTTATTTCCCATCTTTTACTTTGTGTTTGTTATTTTTCTTTTTGTTTAGTTTAATTGTCTTTGCATTTAGAGGTATTTTATTTTCATTGAGCACAACCTTATGAATAGCTTAGAAACACTATCAGCTCTATGTGGGATTGACCCTAATTTTCCTTACTACATAATTAGTTCGGTAGTTAGGTATTTTATTATTTGGTAAGCTCATGACAACTCTACCATATATAGTCAAAATATATAGGTTCATGAACTTAGAATCTAATTTTTCATGTGATAAGTCAAGTAATGCCTATTTTTTGGTTTACAAGTGTTAGCATTTTAAGTATATCAATTGATTAATACATAACAGTCAATCAATTAGTGATTAGTTAACTGATCTATGATGCAACCTGACCTTTTATCATAGATAGCAACTAGTAAAATCCTAATATCTCTTTAGTTGTTTTAAATGGTTGTTTGGTGCTTCCAACAACTGGTTAAGTTTAAGAATTGTTGAACCAAATGAGGTTCCATCATATTTTGATGATGATAAAACATTTTTATTACTAGCGTTTTTGTTTAAGTGTGTTGTAAGGATAGGTATTTTGGAATGAAGATGAAGTGAAAAGAATTTAGAAGGGCTAGCTGAAGCAAACTAACATTTTTTATTTGAGTTTGAGGTGCTGACGTTTAAAAAAGAATGATCAACCAAATGCTAAGAATTGGTTGACCAAATGAAGACACACTGAAGATCGATCGACCTAATAAAGCAAGAATGGATATCGATTTTTCACATCCATATACTAGTCGATCAAATGTCAACTATCGATCAAACAAATGTGAAGATTACATAGTGAAAAATTAGGAACTTTCATATTTCGCAATGGTAATAAGCCTTAAGGAAGAAGATAAACATTGGGGATATAGTGCAATTGTTATTTGATCCTAACTGGCACTCTAAATTGGTGGATTAGCATGGGAGAAAATATCAACAAGTTACACTGAGAAATTATAAGTCACTTTGCGTATTGAGACGTTTTTTGAGCCTCTTATTGTCTTTAATGTGAATTAAATTCTTATGATGCTTTTTAATGAGCAAAAATGACGACTTATAGATGATGGTCTCATATAATTTTTTCTTGCCTATTGAACTTGTTGGCAATAAGCTAGTGCTAAAGAAAGAAAATGAATGGAATATTGAAGAAAATAAATCGATATCTTTAAAATTTAAGGCCATGCATATTTTATACTATGCTTTGAATATGGAAGAATACAATCGGATCTCTATGTGTGAAATTGCATATGACATTTTTCATGCTTTGAAAATCACACATGTAGTCACAAACCAAGTGAAAGAAACTAAATTAAGTGCACTTACTCATGATTGTTAACTTTTCTAATTACTGAAAGAGGAAAATATTTCTACATGTATGCTCATTTTAATAATATCATAACTACTCTAAAAGGTCTAAGTAAGACCTATTCTAGTGTTGAGCTTGTTAGGAAAATTCTTATGTCTTTACTAAATTCATGGCAAAAAAATGTAATGACAATTCAAGAAGATGAAAATCTGGATACACTCCCTCTTAACAAACTTATGGATCCATTTTTTCCATACGAGATGAGGATAAAGAATATTCAAGAGGAACAAAACAGCCAAAAACGAATAATGTAATGTTTAAATCATCAAAAAACAAGGAAAGTAAAAATGAAAAATCATTGCTTGGAAGAAAAAACTGGAAACTCACTCTTACAATAAGAATATTGAATAAATTCATGAGAAATGCATCAACGCATCGAAAAGGTACGTCTTTCCCTAAAAATAAATTATCTAACATAATGTTATTTTAATGTGGTAAAAAAGGCCTCTTGAGATTGAAATTGCCACATCTACCCAAAGAAGGAGGAAAAGAAGACATGGAAGAAGGAAAATAGGGTCTCCAAGAAAAAGAAAGTATTAAAAGTTTTTTGGTCCAAATCAAGCAATCCTAAATGAGAGGAAATAGCCAACATGCACTTCATGGAACATAACAAGTTTTATCCCTCTCTTTGTGAAAATAAAAATGAAGGTTCCTATGATGAAGTATTAGAAAATATTGAAGAATTAATCAATGAAAACAAAGAATTTCCTGATAAACACAATAAAACCTTAAAAGAGTTGGATGCATCCAAATTGGAAAATTAAATCTTAGGAAAGACATGATTTTGGTTAACAAAGACAATGATGAACTAGTTAATGAAAATAGGATCCTAAAGAAAGAAATTAAATCGCTTAAGGAATCACTTGAAAAACTTAAGATGGGAATGAAAAAACAAGAAACATTTTTAAGTGTTCAAAATTTTGTAAATGTTAAACATGGTCTAGGATATAACAGTGAAACCTTAACTAGCAACACTATTTTCATTAAGGGAAAGAACATAAAAAATTAATGCTCTTCTAAAATTGTTCATAATGCACACACCCTAATCTATAGATCATGATTTGATGTACACTCTAAAGGCCTCAAAAGTTTTCTAAAAGACGAGTAAATGATAGAAAATCATTTATTGAACCTAGACAATATTTTCAAAAAGCTCACAATGGTTTTAAACCATGAAATTCCTATAGAATGTACACTCCCTTATTTTGCTTTTATTGTAAACACCATGGATCATAACATGTCTAATGAATAAGATGCATAATACTAAAAGAACTAAAAAAATCTAGATTAGAAAAAATCAAGTAAATATCTTTAAAATAATTGGTAGCTTTTATGTTTACGAATGAAAATTTCATATTTGAAGGTTATAGTTAAGTTAGGTTGACTGACCATAAACATTAGCCTAGCTAACATAGTTTGGTTGACTGATAGGTGTGATATAGTTGACTGATAGGCTATGATTCCTAATTTTTCGTAAACTAACTTAATATTCACTTATGTTTAACTTTTCGTAATTGAAACATATAAACCTTATGAAGCGTAATATTATTTTTGCTCAAATTTATAGATTAAAGGTTATCAATACTAAAAGGATGACTAAGGCATGCTACTAACACTTAATGAACCAAGATGGGTTCCTAAATTTATTTATTTGTTATGTAAGACATCTAGAGACGAAATAATTGGTATGTCGATAGCAAATGCCTTATGACACAGGACTGGCAATCCCTCATATTTCATCACTTTCAAACGTAAAGATGGAGGATTTATCACTATCGGTGACATACCAAGGATAAGGTACTTAACATTGGAAAAGTAGGTAAAGATAACTATAAGGTTTAAAAAATAATCTATTCAATGTAAGTCAATTATGTGAGAAAAGTTATAAAGATTACTTTATAGGAGATGAATGTATTGTCTCCAAAATAGGTGATGATAGTATTGCTTTCTCAGGAAGAAGAGAAGGAAACATTTATAATGTTGATTGATCTAATGTGACTAACCTTGAAGATAAACATTTGATTTCTTTAAGTAAGTGCGCTTAGACTTGGCATCGACTACTTGGACATGCAAACACAGATCTCTAATCAAAACTAAACTAAAAAAACTTATTTGAGGACTTCAAAGCTTGAAGTAGGAAAAAGATAAAATTTATAGAGCTTGTCAAATGGGAAAGCAAGTAAGATGCTCCTTTTAAAGTAAAAAACTGTAACATCCTATAGATTGCTTGAATTGTTTCATATGGACTCATTTGGCCTTACTAGAGTAGCTAGCTTAGGAGGAAAATCATATGCTTTTATTATTGTTGATGAATTTAATAAATTTACTTCAGTTTCCTTTTTAAGTACAAAAGATGAATGCCTTAAATAATTTTTAGTTTTTTGAAGAAAATTCAAAATGAACAATCTTTGTCTATTGCATCTATTAAAAGTGATAATTTTAGAGAATTTGTAATGACATGCTTGAATGTTTTTATGATGATCATGATATTTCACATAATGTTTCTACACCTAGAACACCATAACAAAATGGTGTACGAGAAAGAAAGAATAGGCCTTTACAAGAAATTGCTCGAACAATTGTAAATGAGTACTATTTGCCTAAATTTATTTTGGCCGAAGATGTTCCATTTGCTCGTCATGTTATCAATAGAGATAACATTAGACATAACGTAGAAAAAACAATTGAAGAAATTTTCATTTACAAGAAACTAAAAATTAGTCATTTTAAAGTTTTTGGCTTCAAATGCTATATCTTGAATACGAAAGATAGTTTGGGAAATTTTTACTTTAAAATAAATGAAGGTATTTTCTTATGATACTTTTGTTTAGGAATGTGTATAGTGTTTATAACAAGCTCACTCATGTTTTAGAAGAATGAAGGCATGTTGTATGTGATGAAACTAATAATTTTGAAAGCAAGAAAGTGCTTAAGATTGATGATGTAGGTCGATCTAAGGGCCTAGTGAATGTTTCAATTAAAGACGAAGGACAAACATTTCAAGAGCCAATTGTTGAGCCAAGTGAAGAAAGGAGAAATTAAGATCTACCAAGATATTGGAAATACAAAAAGGATCATCTCTCCGACCAAATTATAGTTAATATCCATCAAGGGGTAACAACTCACTCTCATTTTAATTTATCACAAATTGCCTTTATTTCAAATGTTAAACCTATAACTATAGAAGATGCTTTAGATGATGAGAATTGGACCTTAACTACTTTGGGCTATAGATCATCCTACAATAGGTACTAAATGGGTATTCAAGAACAAATTAAATGAAAAGGAAATATTGTTAGCAACATAGGAAGATTAGTGGCTAAAGGGTATAACCAAGAAAAAGGAATAGACTATGATGAAACTTATGTCCTAGTAGCTAGATTATAAGCTATTAGAATTTTACTAGCATTTGCATCTCATGTGGATTTTAAATGATTTAAAATGGATGTTAAAAGTTCATTTTAAAAAGGTTTTATACAAGAACAAGATTATGTTGAACAACCCCCTGTTTTTAAAATTTTTTAGACTATCCAAAGCTTGATATGGTATGATAGATTAAGCGCATTTTTACTCAAAAAAGGAAACATAGACACTACTTTGTTGTTAAGAAAGATATAAAAGATTTTTTTAATTGTTTAAATCTATATAGATGAAATAGTTTTTTTTGTGTGCTACTAATGAACTTTTGTGTAAAAATTTTTCCATGTGTATGATTAGGGAGTTTGAGATGAGCATGATGGGAGAATTAAATTTCTTTCTCGGACTCTTAATTAAACAAATGAAGGATGGTGTCTTCATCAACCAATCAAAGTATACAATAGAGCTATTCAAGGGTTTTGTCACGGATCAAATGAAGCCGATAGTTGTTGCACTTAATTTTTGTGGTTTAAACAACAACTTAGAGATTGTAGCTTGAATCTTCACAAAATTCCTATATGATTTGAACGTACTAGATTATTTATTAGACGAAAAACCTTATTCAGCACTATATGACTAAGCACATTGAAAATTGTTATTATTTCATTTGAGATCATGTTCAAAATTGAGATATAGAACTTGAGTTTATTGATGCTTTACATCAATTAGCAGAAATTTTTGAGAAATCGTCGTATAAAGATTGATCTTATACAACTAGAAAAGAATTCGGTATGACTGATGAACATTCACTATGATATATTGTTTGAATCTTTACACATTTTATGTTGATTTAAAAAAAGGTAGAGAGTTATGTGATACTTGTTGAACCAAGGGAGGTTACATCATATTTTGATCATGACAAAATAATTATATTAATAATATTTGGCCAAGTGTGTTGAAAGATAGGTGTATAGATGAAATATAAGTCAATTCACTTAAGGAGTCTTGAAGATTAATCGGAGTTTATAAAGATCATATATAAAGACTGAAATCATTGAAAAAGAAAATTATATTTGATATAGGTTTGTTATGTAATTTTTATTTTCAGTTCCACTTAGTTCATTTTGGTTATTTAAGAGGCTCATTCTTGCATATTTGCATACATAACTTAGAAAATGCATATAGGTGAATAATCAATAGGAATTATGTGATTGCCTTGTGTTTATGTGAAAAATCCTCTTGATGTATCATGATAGGGGTCAAACTGACATGATTTTTATGGTTAATTTGTTGAATTATGACCCCTAATTCAGTGTTTAATTGTTTAATTAATGTCTTATATTGTTTGATTTGCATAATGGAGCGTAATGATGAAGATTGGATCAAAAACATCAAGAAAATCTCTTGATTCTACCCATTAATGGCACCATGAGAGGGTGTCATTGCCTGATGATCAAGGGGTCGTTGTAGTGTCCAGATTTCAAGCTATAACAGCAACATGAGAGGGTGTCATTATAGGGTGTCGTTATACTTCAAGTCAACAATTTCAGCTCCAAATCTGAGAATTTCAAACTTGACGTGTCTTCAATTAATCCACTTGTCTCCTGGCACATGAGGGGAGTCTCCAGAGCCTGAATACAACGAAGAAAACACAGAACACACGCATCAAACCCAGAGACTTCAGATCTAACCTTAATTAGAGAAGCTCTTGCTTCTCTCTTACCTTTTCTTTGATAGTTTACGCTTTAAACACTTGTAATTCGAGTTTTAGAGTATATTTTGAGTTGTTGCTTGTTGGAGATTAAAGCTAAGACATATATATGAGTTTCTAAATTACCATAGGGGGTTTTCTAACTCAGATGATTATCTATTTTCTCCTGTTTTCGGATTAATTCAAAGTACAAGTTCTTATGTGAATATCCTTGCATATTCTTTGATTTTCTTGCTACATCTTGTGGATTCAAGGCTGTGTTGATGTCCAGATCAAGTTAAGAGGTTCAAGTCTTGTTCAGAAGCATTCTAACATGTTTTGTAACTTCTAAACTACTTTATTTAGCCTATATTTAGAGAGCTATAAAAGTATGTGGCTTAAGATGTATGGTATGTATGCTTTGATAATTATGTGAACTTAAATCCATTTTCTAGTTTCAAATTTATGTTTTAATGTTTTAAGAGAGTCTGAATGCATGTAATAAGGTCTTATTTTGTTTATTAAAGCCCTTAAAGTTCTGATCTTAGCCTGATCAACTAAGATTAGAGTAAAGATAATCTAGGATCTGAGAAATCTACCTAGATTGTTGGAAAGATCAATAAA
>JAOXYD010124468.1:0-11123 GCA_028565735.1 Pinacopodium congolense | reverse complement strand
CACACACACACACACATGCACATACACACACTTTAAACTAGTTCCCTAAAAAATTTTATTGTATCAAGAGGATTATTTAATAATTTTTCCACACATTTCCTCTCGATTTTGCATCCAATATATTAAAAAAAACTCTAAACATGAATGCACACACATGATTTTGAGCCCTTACATACTTTAGGAAGATTAAGATAAGAATTACAACAAAAATTACAAAGAAAAACCTATTAAAAATCCTTATATTGATCTTTGAATCTTCATTCAATACTTTAATCTTTAAATACCATCTATTTAGCTTCAATTATGTAACTTTAGCTTTAATTTGTAATTATTCAATCATTTCATTTCCCTAACTTCTCAATACATTAAAACATGGAAAAATCATTTATAGCAAAGTTGTTTTCACATTATCAAAACCTTTGTAGAATTTCCCTTGGTTCAACAATCTACCAACTTTTATGATGACAAAATCATATGATATTAGATAATCATAAAAAAACAAATCATATACAATACAAACCATTTTACTCTCCTTAATATAATATCACACAATTTCTCTCCCTTTTTGGATCATTAAAAAGTTATTTATAAATTTTAAAAATTAGTGATTTTCAATTCACAAGCTCAAAAAGTCATATTGCTATAATACTACTAAGATTTTTCTCTCCCTTTATATAATATAAAACACAACGCTTGTCAAATATCATAACTCAAATACTAAAAAAATTATGAAAATCAAAACTCAAAAACTCATACATTCATGTACTTAAAATTCATTTAAAACAAAATTCCCCCTAAATTCATGCTTTATAATTCATAAACAACTCAAAGACAAAAATAATCAAATAATTTAATTCAAATACTCAAAAAAAATTTAAAAGTAAATCTCCAAAACTCATATACTCATACACTCAAAATTCATTAAAAGCAAAAATTTCCCTAAGTTAATAGATTGTAAGTCATAAATAACTCCTTCTAAATAAAAGCAATTAATATCACATTTCCTCTCCCCTTTTTTGTTAATATTAAAAATAGTATAGATAAAAATCAAAAGGAGTAATAAAGCATGAATGTGATCTAAACATGATTCAAATGCCATCATTGAAATTCAACTGTCATCCAACATCAAATATATAATATACCATCATAAACTAGAGAATTTAATAAGGAAAAGTTAATATACAAAAGGATATCTAATATAAAACATCTAAATGTAAAATGATCATAAGGTATCCTAAATACACAATATATCTAAGTGTCCCGTAAAGGCTAAACTCTCTCTCGAAAAGTAATATCTAAAAAGCATATCCCACACATAATTTTACACGATTACCAATTTTCTCATAATCATGCAAAATATATCTTTTTTCTTATTAATCATGTAAAGTATCATTTTTAACATCATCATTCTCTCCTCCTTTATCTATGCATCCTATAACTATCATTCCTCTTTAATCCATATAGTGAAAATAGAATAATAAAGGTGTAGAAGAGATTTAAAAATAATTAATAACATTCAGGTATCATTAAAACAATTCAAAATACTATCCCCCAACTTATATGTAAACAAGGTTTATACTACTCCCCTAACTTATATGTAAACAAAATTTTCTCTTCTAAAATTTCAGATCAAGTGCATGCCCCATTTAACTCTCCTCACTTAGTCCAACAATGTACTTAATTGATTTGTTCATGAGAGATACAATTTTCCACTTGTTGAAGATGTGTTTTAATAAAATTTGTTAAACACAACTTATTGGGTACTAAGGAGATACTCTTGTTGTTTTCTCGCTTGATATCCACTTGATGTTTGACATATGAGACAAAAGAATCAATGTGTTTTAGGTATCATACTAATTTAGGTCCTTAGTGGTTATTTTTTTGGAACTAGATTAAAGACATTGATTGGTTATTGTTTGACTACTAAATAATAAACAACTAACCTATCCTAACTATACAGTAGGACAAGTTAGGGACAATCCCACAAAGAACTGGTTAGTGTCTTCAGCTATTCCTAATATTGCGTGAATAAAAAGAAAAGTAATAAAATCCTCTAATGTGATGGAATTAAAATAAACATAAAATTAAACTAGTGAAATTAACACAAATAAACAATAATGTAAAAGGACAAGAAACAGATAACAATAATGAAAAGTTAAGTAGAAGATATTTTCAAGATCTAGGAATTACATCGATCATTGAAAACATGTAAATTTTGTTAGGCCTAAGATGGTAGCCTATAGACTGAAGTATGACTTTTTTTCTCATTCCTCATATTTTAAATAAATTTGGTACAACTATAAATTTACCCTTAACTACTCGATAACCTAAGATAAGATCTCTAAATTCAAAGATACGATAAGATTAAAAACTAAGGAACAACTAACTTAGGTTATAATCTTGCAAGCTTGGATCATGTAACTAAAGAATTGAAACTCTAAACTAAGTTCATTAAGTTTCACTTACAAAATCAATTAACCTATTGCCAATTATGGTAATCGCTAATGAAAATTAAAAATCAAAAGCTCAAATCTAGAAATTGAACTAGAAATTACTAATAGAATGATCAATCTTATTAATAATCCTAAATTCTTGGTATTTAATCACGAACTAAAAATTCCTAATAAAATGATCAAACCTATGAATGATCAAATCTAGCAATAGGTAGTCACGAAGGGTCATGCTTGTGACTGCAAAATGATAAGTGGGACCACTTAGATTTTAGCTCTCTTTAGATTTTTTAGACACTGGAGCATGTATAAGAGTACAAAACCCTAAGAGCCATCAGAAATAACAAGTAATCTAGAACTTGCCCTTCAAGAAAAGAAATAGGTTTTCAAAGCTTTAAGTGGAAGAAATCAAGATCGGTAACCAAAACTTCAAGAGTTCACCGGTTTTCAAGTTTTCCAAATCTTCTAAAAGTGAAGGGAAAATAACAAGTTACTCGTTCTTTTTATTCTTCTCATTATTTTATGTTTTATGGAAGACACGGTTGTTGTTGAATTTATTTATTTTATGAGTGGCTGAATGTATTATATGAATTACTCTTTGAACTTTTATGAACTCTTGTTTATTGGTTCAATGAAATGAATGTTTGTAGTATTTATTGTGTGTATACCTTGCAATAAATCTAGAGAGTGAGCTTGGTAATCTGTGTTGGACATATAGCAAGGGTTAGCATTCAATAAGCCCATAAATATCAAGTTTGTTAATTGATTAAAGAGGCATCTCAATCGGTTAATAGATTGCCTATAAGATTACTTCGCATCTAGGTAAATTTCTAAGAAAGGTTTTGTAGATTGAGAGATTTCAAGGTTAATTCTATGTTATTTGGCTAGAAAAACTTAGCTACACCATTAGAGAGGGTGGCCAAAACATTAGGAAATCTTGGGCCAATCATAAATTGAATCAATAAAACAAGATGGAAACAAATAAGTATAAGAGTGATTCCTAATCATTAACTTGATTTCAAAAGTCCTGCACATTAATTCTCAATTTAATAAGTTGTCTTAGTTTATTTTCAATTTTGTTGCTTGAAATATGCCTTAGACAAAATTTAACTTAAATCGAGTGGTGACTAAACCTAATCCTTGTGGGATTATATCTGCTTATACTGCAGTTGCGACTTGTACACTTTCAATATTTAGCGTAAAATGAATTTTTAACTAATAGGTTTTTGGTGTTGTTATCTAGGATTGGTAGTTTTAGCATCTTATTTAATTTGGGTGATTTTGATTTAAGGATTATTTATACTTTTCCTTATATATTTTTAGGTTCATGAACATAAGGAACACGATAAGGTCTGATGAATTAATTAAAGAAGATTTTTCAGAAATCACTAAGTAAGAGTAGAAGTTAAAAAAACGAAACACGAAGAGACTATTCGAAGAACCATAGTAGAAGAAGGATACTAGGGAGGTGCTCAAAGGAAGTTAATGGACTTCATGAGGCTAGGTTTTAACCAATAAGGAATCTTTCGACTTGTTTTTCAAGAAACTAATTTTGAGATTAAGCTAGCTCTATTTATCATCATTCAGCCAAGTGTTCAATTTTATGAGTTGGTTAATGAAGATCACAATGCCTATCTTACGAACTTCATGGAGATTTGTGATACTTTTAAGTTCAAAGGGATTTCAGAAGATATGGTGTGAATGAGGTTGTTCCCCTTCACTTTGATGGATAGAGCTAAAGTGTGGTTAAACTTTCTCAACCCAAAACATATCACTACATGGGAGCAATTAGTTCATGTGTTTCTCGCAAAGTATTTCCTATTGATGAAGACAACAAAAATCATCAAGGATATCACCAGCTTCCAACAAAATGATGGGGAGTCAATATATGAGACTTGAGAGAGATTTAAAAAGTTACAAAGAAGCTATCCACACCATAATCTTCCAATGGAATTTCTCTTGCAAACATTCTACGATGAGGTAAACCAGAGTGGAAGAGGCACAATTGATACGATCGTTAGAGGATCATTGATGAGGAAGACCATTGATGCAGTCCATGATCTCTTAGAAGAACTAGCAAATAGCAGTTGTCTATGGTCAAAGGAAATGGGAAAGAAAACTTTCAAGGAGCAAAGAGGGTGATTCCTATTGATTCAACAACTACCCTCTAAGCCATGCAAGCACAAATTTCAACCCTAGCCAAGCAAATAGGCAATTTATAAGGTATATCTTCTTCTTCTGTTAAAGATATGTAGCTTAGTTGTGACTTCTGTGGGTAGGATAGCCATGGCACTACACAAGCTGCTTCATGATGGATTCAAGTAGAATAGAACAATTTAACTACATAAGGAAGCAACAAAGTGGTAATAATCCTTTCTTTAAAACTTATAATGTTAGGTGGAAAAACCACCAAAATATTTCTTTGAACACTAAAAATATAGTTAAAAATGTGAGACCATAAGGCTAACCAAGTTTCTAATAAGACATACTTGTATCTGTGGAGAACAAGATAGAGAAATTGATAGATATCTTGGGTTCTAAGTTTACAGTCAAGAGAAAATCCAAAAGAAGATGAAGGCAAAATTTAACCAGATCGTGAAGAACCATGAATCATCCATCCATAATTTGGAAGTTCAAGTAGGCCAACTTACAAATGCCTTATTTTTTAGAAGTGTGAGAAGCCTTCCAAGTAACACAGAGGTGAATCCAAGAGAACTATTAAAGGCCATTAAAGTTATAATTGAAAAAGAACTAGAGGAGCCAATGGAGAAGACCGCAAGCTTAAAGGAGGAGAGCCAAGAGAAAGAAGTAGAGAAGTAGGAGGAGAAGAAGCCATATGTACTAGCACGACCGTACAAGCCGAAAATCCTATAAGGCTCAAGTAACAATTTTTCAAGTTCCTGTAGAAATTTAAGAAGTTATAATGTATCATTTTTAGAGGCATTAAAGAATATGTCTAAATATGCAAAGTTTTTAAAAGATGTATTGACCCACAAATAGACTTAGGGAGATAACCAAATGGTTTCTCTAATTGAAAGTAGCAATTCAATCATCATTAACCACATTCCATCCAAGTTATAAGATCCACGGAGTTTCACTATACCTTGTGTTATTAGTAATTTAGAATTTTATAAATGTTTATATTATTTAGGAGAAAGTATTAACTTGATACCTTTATCCATTTTCAAGAAGTTAAGGCTAGGAGATATGATGCCGACGTCCATGCTCATTCAATTGGAAGATCAATCAATAAGTAAGTCATTTGGATTGGTGAAGGTGGATAAATTCTTCATTCCAGTTAATTTCGTGGTGATAGATTTTAAGAGGATAACAACTGTCTATTGATCCTTGGAAGACATTTCATGAACACCAAAAGAGTTTTGATTGATGTCCATGATGAAAAGTTAGTCCTCTGTATTGGTGATGAACAAGTAAATTTTAGCATGGGAAAGATATTGAGACATCTAGTAAAAAGGGGTGCTTGCTTGAAGAGTGAGGTAGTTGATGAGTGTGAAAAGAAGCAAGAGGTGAAGCTTGAGGATTATTTCAATTTTAAGGATAATGAAGAAGTTAGGAAGAAGGAGGAGTTTGGTGAGAGGTTAAAGAAAGAACCTTTATGAAAAATGAATGCCCATACTCTATTATCCTTAGTGACACCATTGATGCTTAAGTTATAATCTTTACCTCCGCACTTAGGGTATGATTTCTTAGGTTACGGAAAAGCAGTACCCATTAGTATTCCTAACAACTTGGTTTTGGAACAAGAGAAGAGGTTTATGAAGACGAGAAAGAAGAGGATTAGAGAACAGTTGAAGTTGATTCCAACTAAACTTAAGATTCAGTTAGGAGGACCAATCAAAATTGTTCAAGTTTACAAGCATGGTACTTTCAGGGTGGAAGACTTAAAGGTAAAAACGCCCAAGGATATTGGGCATCATGACAAGTTTTATCTTGGAGACTTTCCTTCAAGAAAAAAAGGAATGGCTTCTTCCCTTTTATCCTACTAAATGATTAAAATGGTGATGGTCAAGTTATTAACCTTAACTTGGTATGTTTATTTTTGGATTGCTTGCCTTTGTTAAGTTTTGTATGCTTGATTTGATTTTGACTTTAAATGATCTAAATTTTTTTTTCCTTAAACCTCTTGAAGTTTAGGTGACCATTAGAGCGCTTGATGATTTCTTGGTGATTTGGTGTGAATCATAGCTTAAATAAGGACCTACGGAGGAGAGTAAGAAGAATTTCTTTGCTATGGAGCCAAGGAAGGATCATGCCAACTTCATCGCCCCATCACCATAAGCCCTTCTTGTCCTTCATCTCTTTTATTCATGTTCTTATTTATGTGTTTTATGTTTCAATGTGTTGTTTGTTTGTTTGTTTTTGGTACTCTCTTTTCCACGTTGAAGACAATGGGTTGTCTGAGTGTAGGGAGGTAGCATATGCATTGTTATTTGCATTTTGCATGACAAATGTTCTAGGTATTTTAGATAATTGTTTATTTTGTTACATATCATTACATATGCTTGAATGTATAAATTGCATGTGATTGAAAGGAACTAGCGTAGCTAGGATTGAAGTTATTCAAGGAGTGAAGAGGTAGGATCCTAGGAAATTTATATCAAGGTTGTATTTCCATTAAAAATGAAAATTAATTAAAATAATGCCTCACTTTCTTACTTCTATAACAATTTTTTGGATGCATTTTTTATGAACTTAGAATTAATTGGTGGGATCCATTAGTAATCATTCATGAAACGAATTAGTTAAGAAATAAGTGACATGGATTCATGACATAAATATGATAAGAGTTTAATTGTAATGACTACTCTACTGACCTCTCTAGTAAATAAAAAGTAAAACAAAAGAAAAAGGGGTCAAGGGTAGAGTCAAATGCTAATTGTGATTTCTGATCTAGCTAAGTAACTGGAGGTGAACCTCAAAAGATGTGCACCTTCTTGTAAAAAGGTGAACATGAAACTCCAATTTAAACATCACTAAGCTAAATAACCAGGGCTGCGTCCCAAAAGATGTACAATTTTACGAAAAAATATGAGATGATTATTCTTGGTAAAAAAAGAAATTTAATTAAAAAATGAAATCTATGGATCTCCTTTTATAAGTAAAACATTTCATGAATGATTGATTAGTGTTAAACTACCTTTCATTAGGTAATTTGATCAAATGCATGCTCATAATTGTTATGGACAAGAGAATATGATAACAATGTTTTAATTAAAATGCATTTTCAATTCAAAGACAATCATGATGGGAATAAAATAGTTGATTGTCTTAAATCTTTTTGAATGATTAAAGCTCTTAGTTAAAAAAAATTTCTATGAGATCCTTTGTTATTATTATGTTTAAGTCATTATCTTTTAATGCATGAATGTTTGACATTGTGTGTTTGTTTTTCAAGTGCCTTGTATTTGAATTTTTTTAGGACAAGAAAAAATTTAAATGCGGTGATACCGATAGGTGTGCTTTTATTTGTGATTTCTTAGTTGATTAGTATGATTTTGCATATTTTTGTTGTTTTTAGGATTTAATTTGATATTTTTGCTATTATTGTTTTGTCTTAATGTTTCCAAGTGTTTTAGTGTTGATTTTAGGCAAAGATTGTGATTTTGTTTGTGTAGAGCTAAACAGAGTTTATATGGAACTTAAAGGAGAGAAGGTAAAAAAAATGAAACAAAAAATAGAAAATTAAGAGTCACGAGCGTGAATCATTGGATTTATGCATGTGACTTCATCATTTAGTAAATAAGAAAAATAAGAAAATAAAAAAAGAAAGAAAAAATAAGTTTTTTAGAAAAAGGAGTCATGAGCATGACTTCATTTAGGTGGGCTATTTAAGTGGCCAAAAATAACGTAGTCATGAACATGACTCCTTAGCATGTTTGGGACTCGTTTGGTCACTTAATTGGGTCATGCTCGTAACCTTAAAATCATAAGTGTGACCACCTAGATTTTGGCTCTCTTTGAATTTTTGACACCCTGAGGCATATAGAATGACATAAAACTTTAAGAGCCATGAAAAAGAACAAGAAGTCTAGAACTTGCCCTTCAAGTCAACAAATTTGTTTTCAAAGCTTTAAGTGGAAGAAATCAAGATCAATCATCAAAACTTCAAGAATTCACCAATTTTCTAGTCTTCCAAAATTTCCATAAGTGAGGGGAAGAAAGCAAGTTACTCTTTTTTCTTTTTATTCTTATCATTATGTTTTGTTTTATAGAAGACACAGTTGTTGTTGAACTTATTTATTTTATGAGTGACTGAATATATTGTAAGAGTTGCTCTTTAAACTATTTGCAAACCTTTGATTATTGGTTCAATAAAATGAATGTTTTTGGCATTCATTGTGCATATATCTTACAATAAATCGAGAAGTGAGTTTGATAATCTGTGTTGAGTGTACAATGAGAGTTGGCATCGAATAGACCTATAAATATCAAGTTTATTAATTGATTAGAAAGAGATCTCGATCAGTTAATATATTGCTTACATAATTACTTCACATCTAGTTAAATTTCTAGGAGAGGCCTTATAGATTGAGAGATTTCAAGGTTAATTTTATATTATTTGGTTAGGAAAACTAAGTTACACCTTAAGAGAATGTGGCTAAAACATTAGGAAATCTTGGACCACGCATAAATTGAATTAATAAAACAAGAGGGAAACAAATAAAGATAAGAGTGATTCCCAATCTTTAACTTGATTTCGAAAGTTCCTACACATTAATTATTAATTTGATAAGTTGTCTTACTTGGTTTATTTTCAGTTTTTGTTGCTTGAATTCATGCCTTTGACAAAATTTAACTTGAATTGAATGGTGACCAAACCCAATCCTTATAGAATGATATCTACTTATACCACAAGTTATGACTCATGAACCTGCGGTGTTTAGTATAAAGTGAGTATTCAACCAACATATTGATAAAAAGAAGTGTTTTATCTTAATTTTCTAATATTCATAATTCTTACCTTCAAAATAAGGGGGTCTAACTATACTTTTACTATTAAAAAGTGTCATTAACCTTTACCCACAAATTTTGTTAGAAATTTATGTAATGTGAGACTTATTTCTAATACCATAAACACCTAAGAGAAAAGGTGAATTAGGTATCTCTAAATTTTATCAGTATTTTTTACTAACTCACAAATCCTTTCTTAATAAATGAAAAATATGAAAAATATATTAAATAAACAAAATAATATAGCTTGAAAAAACTTGTAAAATAAAGAGATAATGGAATAAAAATGCAAATCGATTTATAGTGATTCGATGTACAACCTACACCTACATCCTCCCTCCAACATCTTATTTGCAGTTTCACTATTTCAATCTTTTTCACAAGTGAATACCAACTCTTTTACAACTTATCTTCTTCTCAGGTGAAGATCAACCCCTTACAATATTAATTTAGCAGTGCTAAAACCCTAAAATACACTTGAAAAAATCTCACTTGATCAACTCAAATTATTTAGAAAGGATATCACATTAAACTAAATTAAGAATGCACAATACTTCATAACAATACACTCAAAAGCACTCAAATGATCATTACAATGCTTTTTTATTTACTTTTGTTCAATAAGATACATTCCACATACTCTAAGAATCTTATTTATAAGTGAAAAATCCTTAAACTAGCCAATTATAACATTTGTTATTGGTGGATATATTAGCTTGTTATATAAATCATGAAATTGAAGATCAAAACATAAAAACTAATTATATCATACCATAATACCTAAAAATCATATCATTCAAACAAAGGATACCATCTTAAGGAGAGGAGAAAGCAAGGTTAACCAAATCTAACTACCATAGCTACCTAAGTCAATATTGCCAAAGAGGAAGGAAAGGCTATCACCTTAACCATTAAAGAAAGAACTGGTTGGAAAGGCAACCCATGAATGAGTAAGAAAATAGGTAGAAGAAATACTAAAGAAAAGAGGTAATATCATGATTCCAACCTAATCTCATTCAAATCTGTCTCAATATTTGATAAAGAAATTCACCCTTCCTATCCCTTTTAGAAAGCTACCTAACATTTATTTCCTTCAATTTTTTCTTTCTTACCTAATATGACTAACTTGCTTGAATGAAATGATTGCTAAAGCCATTATAGAAGATTGACATATGCTTGGCTTCTTTGCTTTTGCATTAAGTATGATATATCTCAAAATGATTTCTTTGATACCTTTTCGGATAATTTTATGAATGTATGGGCTAGTTTTAAACTAAAATTAAGGGCTAAAGAAGAAAATAAATATTTATAAATATCACTCCCCACCCTAATAACAAATTTACCATAGAAACGTGACATAAAAACATCTTGACTCTGCTTATGATTGATGTAAGAATTAACTAAACTTCTATGAAAGTTTTGGAGTAATTTGAAAGTTATTAAAAAAAATTTAAAGAAAGGTCCCTATTAGAATGTGTTAGCATTACGCGCGTAGCTTAGCTATGTTGACGCACATCCTGACACGCGTGTTAGTATCTCTATTGTGTGTAGGCCTGACCACGGTTAATAAACCGCCGGTTACGGTTTATGAAAATTTATAAACCTTAACCTACCCGACAGTTTACGGTTTAAGTTACGGTTTAAAAACTACCGGTTACGGTTTAACCGCCGGTTTAACCGACGGTTTAACTATTGATTTAA
>JAOXYD010124418.1:0-11124 GCA_028565735.1 Pinacopodium congolense | reverse complement strand
GAATGAGGTGTTTTAAAATTTTTTTAAAACTTTAGCCTAAACAAATTGTATGATGTATCCAATCCTTAAAGAATAATTCAACCTAAATGTTATAAGTATTCTTATACTCAATGCTAAAAAATTAGATATAAAGCAAATGCCCAAGTAATTACAATAGAAAGATAAAGAGAGGTGACACAAGAAATTTTTTAATAATGGTTTAGCAATGCCCCTTATTGCCTACATCTACTCTCCAATAATCTAGTTAGAAATTTTGCTATCAATCAAAAAGTTTATGAATTTTTTTGTTTTTGAAGAGAAATCTTTTACAAATCCCCAATCTTTCTTTGGTAAAGGTGAAAAGTAACCTTATACAAATCTTCCTTAAAGGTGAAGGGGAACCTATCAGTTCAATCCCAGTCATAAAATTTGTAAAAAAAATTTACGCAAAGATATACAACTTAAAGTTTTTTCCTAAAAAATCCAATAACCAAAGGGCTTATAAGTTTATTAAGATGAATGATATGAATGAAAAAACTTCTTAAAAGCTTTTTAAATGAAAACTTATTGAAATGATATCATAAAACCCAAAAATCTTTCTCAAAACACAAAGTTTTGTAATGGATTCTCAAAAATAATTCTAACACAAGCTTCTTTAAACTTCAATGCCCAAAACTAGCATAAAACTTCATGAAGATCCTTTAAAGACCCTTAGACCATGTATTTATATCCTTCCCAAACTCAAAATTCCATTATAAGCTTAAACTAGCTGTTACTATTATTAAAAATCTATTAAACTTTAAAAACTGGTTATCATAAAGTCCATCAAATCCTACAATGGTGCATCATAATGGTGTCATTGTTATGAATCTATATAGAAATTTGACTGTGGAGTTCCCTACACTTGGAGTGGTACTCGAAGACAAGAAACTCTCTAGATTTGTGATGGAAAATTCCAACAAATATCTTAATGCATAAGGTGAAAAGTAAAGGGAGAGAGGATCTCCTTGCCTTAATCCTCTTCTACCTTGGAATATAGGACTATGTTCACTGTTAACTAGAATTGCATAAGAAATAGTTAAACTATATTGGAAAATCTAGTTGACAAATATAAGGGAAAACCAAAAGCAAGCATTGTGTTCTTGATGAAAATCCAATCAAAAGAGTCATAAGCTTTATAGGAGTCCAACTTGAGGGTAAAACTTTTAGGAGAATTCCTTCTGTGATAAGACTTAAATAGTTATTAAGCAATGAGTATGTTATTCCTTATTGATCTAACCTTTATGAATGCTCCCAAATGGGATTAATAGTTTCTTTCAATACCCCTTTTAATCTAGCTATGAGGATTTTAGAAATGGCTTCATAAATGACATTATAGTAAGAGATGGGTTGATAATCCTTAAGAGATAAAGGGTTGGAAAACTTTGGAACCAATGTAGTTTCATTTTTGTTAAAATCTCTTAATGGTTTGCTAAATGAGAAGAACTTAATAACAATATTGGTGACATGATCCCTAATTATGTCCTAAGATTTATAGAAGAAGAGTCCATTAAGACCATCAAGGCTTGGGGGCTTATCTAGCTTTATGCTCATTACAGATGCCATAATCTTGTTCTTAAAGACAAAATGGATAATAGTAGTAGCCTGTTGTTTTAATATTTATGGTAAATTTATTGCAAACTACCAAATAATAACCTAACCTCTTAACTGTATAGTAAGGCGAGCTGGGTTCGATCTATAGAGAACTAGGGTGTCAAATATAAAACCCCTAGTAAGATAAAATTAAAACAAAGAGAAATATAACTAAAGAAATGAAGGCAAATAAATAAGAGTGTAAAATATAAATAAATAAGTAACAATATTAAGAAAGAGAGTAGAAGATATTATTAGGATTTTGAAGGACAATTGATCATTGAAAATCTATATATTGTATTCTAGTTAAGATGATAGCTTATAAACTCAAGTACTAACCTCCTTGTTCCTTTACTTATAAGTATATCCAATATGAGTAAATACTTACCTCTAACCACATAATAACCTAAGGTACGATCTCTAAATTTAATTGTGAATAGCCTTAAAAACTAGGGAACAACTTACTTAATTCACAACCTTACACGAATCATGTAACTTAAAGAATCAAATCCTAGGTTAGATTGACTGATTCTCAATTATAAGTTCAATTAGCCTATTGCCACTTATTGTATTTTCTAATGATAATTATGAATCAAAAGCTACCACCTAGAAACTGAATTAGAAATCACTAATAAGGTGATCAAACTTATGAATAATCCCTAATTCTTGATATTAATTCCAAGTCATAATTGAATCTAAGCTTATAAACACAATATAAATTAAAACCCAATCTTATTCTTATAATTTAATTCCCATCATCTCCTTAATACCTTCGAACCTATAAAATTTTAGCCACACATATTGTATTTAATAAAAATAAAAGATAAAATCAAGGCAAACATGATGGAGAGACAATATAAACACTAAAAATAAAGATTTAACAATGTATTGAAAAATAATCAATGGTTTTTATAACTATTCAACACAATCCAAGGCAAAAATAAAAAACTCAAAGTAAACTGATCAATCCAAAAACCAAATAACAATAGAAACAAAGTAAAGGCAAGTTTTAATTGATCTAAAATAGAAAATAACAAGTATTCTTTAACTATAATTGAAACGAAAGCTTAAAATGTAGGAAAAAAAAAGATTAAGAAGACATATGGCTGTTAAAATTGGTATGAAAAATTAAGAAAGAGGCTCATCTCAATCCTTAAATATGTTCTCTTTAGGGTTAGTGATGATTGGATAATTAAAAGTCTTGATTGCCCTTATTTTTTTCATTTTTAAGACACTCAACAATGGCAAACAATCCTTCGACAATGTTCTACATAACCCACCATTGAAGTGTCTGAAACTTGACTATAAATGATGATTTCTTGGCGTTTAACAACACCATTTAACATATTCTTATACCACCACTAATCATTTATCTAGCACTCCTCTTACTTATTTTTTTAATCCAATTCTTCTTTAAACTTAGTCTGTTTAATTAGTATTTGCGTTCAATGATCAATCCTACATTTAAACTCAAACTAAACATAGATTAGGCAATTATACATCAAAATAGGGGTGAAACAACATTGAATACCACATATAAATACTATAAAACACACCCATATCAATGTGTGTGAAAATGAAAGGCAACATTTCCTATACTGAGGAGTGGTATGGATTATTAAACTTCAAGTAATCCTTACAAGTAGAGGAAAGTTTCATTCTTGATGGTTTGAGGAACCTAATTTGTATTACCATTGTTATCAGAAATTGACGTCATTTTGTTCACATTTCTTGTAGTAGTTTTCTTTTTCTGAAAAATAAAGATGAGTTGAATCAACCAAACTTAGCCATTAAGTTGTAGATTTTTGTTTAAAGAGGGAGTGATGAACCATTAGGGCCAAGGTGTGGCTCCTAAGTGCAATTTTCTTTTTCTTAGTCTTCAGCCTATTGTGGACATTTTGATAGACCTATGCCTGTGCCTTTTCCAAGATTACTTTTTAGTATTTAATATTAGCTATCTTGCCACTAACAAACTCATAATTGAAGGATTTTAGCTCCTCTTTCACTCTATGCAGTTTTATAGAAAAAATATATTGTAAGTAAATGTGTACTTTAGTTTTTTGATCCATGTATAAAGGCTTACTAATAAAGCTAGCCAAGTGACTCAAACTAAGTTTTGACCAACACTTCAAATGAAAATCAATCTAAATAGGGATGTGTTTGGCCTTTATCACTTTTAAGTGTAATTTAGTAACCCATTATTAGAGGAAAAACAAGATTGCTCAAATAATGCCAAGGTCCTTCCTAAAGATATTTCATTGTAGATAAGATATCTTAGAGACCATATTTATTCCATTGTATCTTCGTTTAGTGATAAAAAGTAATATTTTCAAATCTTTTATTGACGAAGAAACCAATGAAGATATTACTCCAACTGATTGCTCAATGCTTCAAGAACTTTAAAGTTGGAGAAATTATAGCAATTCCATTTATGTTAAAAGCAGGAATGAAATTTAGTTAAACTAAGGAGGATGATTGTATATAAGTCAACTTGGGAGGAATTAAAGGAGGATAAGCTTGTAGTTAGGTAGTAAAAGGAGCTACTTGAGATTGAGTTAATGATGACAGAAATTAATTTGAATTAGATATAGGGGATGTAGTTGTAAGTAGGGAGAAAGTAGACGTTGTCAATGGGATGGTAACTTCTTGATAGGAGGGAATGAGAGAGGGAGGGGGTAGGTTAATAGCACCATGACTTGGCTTATTTGTAGGGGGTCCTAAGGAGGAATGCAAGGAAAAGGTTCAAGGGAGGGCCATGGAGGGACAAGCTGCCTAGTTTCCATAAAAAAAGGAAAACATGAAAGAATGGTGTCAGAAGTTTTGAATTTATGTTACCAAATGAGGAAATGAATAATGTTAGGAAAACATGAAGGGGAGAGAAAGAATGAAACAAGGAGATAAGGACAAAAGAGATTGAAGTCTTGATGGTAGGTGAAGGAGTGAGATCAAAAGCTTAAGGAAATCAAGAAAAGTGAACAAACCAAGTAAAAAGAATATGCCTACAAGAGAGAGTAGCTTAGAGAGAGGTGGGAATATCTCTGTAACTATAAATTGGATTATTTCTTTCATATTTCTTCTTTATGGTTTTGATACTTCTTTTCATACTTTGCTCAAGAAAACAGGATGTGATTATAAGTTACACTTCTAATATAGGGTCCTTAATCATTAAGTAAATACCTATGAGTATTAAATTCATTCCCTTTTAAAGTGCCAAGTTTTATAAGTTGGCTTCACTTCCCTTTCCTCATTAAAAACTACAACCCATGATGATTGAAGTTTAATAAGTTTAGTTCATGTTTTTACATACTTCTTTAATCGATTAATCTATATCCCATTTAATTTTTCCCTCTTACTCTATTTTGCATTAGGGAATAACTAGACAGCCTTTAGATAAACAGTCAATCATAACATTGAAGAGAAATCACACTTGTGATTTTCAACTCTAATAAACTACCACGATCGTGGCATTCATAAATTCTAGCTACTGAAGGCCAAAAACTGCTCTTTGCGTAGTCAGGTAGTCAGGTCCTTTACATTATCAACCTCATTAACTTGGATTTTTAGTTTTAAAAAATCCTAGTGAAATTTCAACGTTCCATTTAATTAAGGAATATCTTGTTAATGATGACCACAATTTCTAATAATTGACACTAAGGCATAATCTATCATCTATCATGTTGAATCAATGGAGGTTCCAATCTTGATTTTGATAATAACAAAGCATAATTATTACTAATGATTTGCCTTATTGTGAATGGTTTTAAAGATAAGTTCATGGTTTAAAGTGAAAAGTTTGGACATGAAAACCAAATTGAGCATAGAGAAAGATCAAGGAATTTAGATGCTTTAACAACTTAATTTAGGTAGTTTAAGTTTGATTGTAAGTTTTATTTAAAGGTTCGATAACCTTAAGGGCTCTAAGTTGTATTCATATTGCATAAGTTTCTCAAAAGTGCATAAATTTTTAACAAGTCAAGATTAATTTTATTTTTGAGTTTAATTCAAATGTCTTGGAATTCATAATCAATTTATGGATGATTTGAAACTATATGATTTATTTTTAAAGTGAAAATAATGGTTTTTGGAATGTTTAAAAGTTGTTTAGAATTTATTTTAAATTGAAAAGATTCAAAATGTGCTTAAAATTACATAGATCAAGATATCTTAAGGTTTTTTTAAGATCAAATTAAAAGTCTTGATCATAAAAATCACATTAAAGAGCTTCTAAAACTTGGTTAAGTGAAGATTTGAGTATTTGGAAGTGTTTTAGTAAAATTTTACAAAGTTTCATAGGTGAATAACAAAAACCAACAGTAGTAGGCTCAATGGTGTCATTGTAGCCATGTTATCTTTCCAATAACTAAATAGTGGTCTACAAGAGTGATATAAAGAGTGATAGTCACATTATTTTTTTATTAATTAAATGAAGATCTATAACGGTGATATGAATGGCACCATTATACTAATCTTACATTTGCAAATGATGTATTACTATTCTTTGGAGACAATCTCCTTTCTCTTTCTTCATTAATTGCCTTTTTGTAGGTTTGAAGGAATATATCAAGTTTGGAGCTTAATAGAGAAAAGAGTAAGCTCTTTATTTTCCTAAGTATAAGGCAACTAGCTCCTATCTTTTACTCCATCATTAATATGCAACTTATGAAGCTTTCATTCACATAGCTACGAGTTTCAATTGCTCTTCAAAAGCTATCACCTAGAGAATGCATAAGGTTGGTTAATAAAAAGAAGGATAGGTAGCTAGTATAACAAATGGTTGAATTTTGTAGGAAAAATGCAACTTGTTGTATTAGTGTTATCAAATCTCCACTCATATTGGACTTCCCACTTGACTTTACCTAAAATTCTTATTAAAAGTATTAATAGATTATTATGAAACTTTCTTTAGACAAGACAAGTGATGCTTATAGGAAAGGCCGAAGGTTAGCTGGAAAATCTTACGCACTCCTAAGCAGGTAGGTGTTTTAAGCATAATTCCCATCTTACAATGAATAAAGTAACTTTATCATAAAGAATTTGGAGAATCTAAACTAATAAGGAGACTTTATGGACCAAATGAATCCATTTATACTACCTCAATACAAGAATATTTTGGAAATCAATATGATACCTAACTCTTTATAGATTATGATCTAAATCTTCAAAATCAATCTAAGATCCAACTTGAATTGAAGAACAAATTTGTGAATGGGAAAAAAACTAGTCTATGGTTCGATAACTAATCAATAAAGGGTCTTTTATACCTCCACCTTAAAAAGTAGCATCTGAAGAACACCCTTGCCTTGTATGCTAAAGTTATCAATTTGATAAGTGATAACGCTTAGTCATGCAACTTTAAAGGCTCCTTCATTCTAGGACAATGCTTTCCACCTTATTACCTGTTGCATTACATGATGCAGTCATTTAACTAAATCATTTGACAGGAAAATTCACTAACAATACTTGCCTTCTACCTTTTAAAGATGAGCAACCTAGGAAGTATAAGTGTAAACTAGTTTGGTTCCACCATTGTATGCCTAAGGATAGTTTCATCAACTAGTTAGCAATCTTAGATAAGTTAAGCACCTTGTATAGGATAAATAAAATAAGGTTTTTCAATCCTTCGTAATAACTCTGTATGCAGATGAATGAAACTACATATCACTTACTCTTCAAATGTTCAGATACTACTCTTATTTAGAGACTAATCTAACTAAAATGCAATGGAATGATTGGAAAGATATCATAACTTCAGCTACTTAATCCCATCATCTGAATAAGTAAGATCATTATATATTCAAAATAGCTTTAAATTGTTTAAAGAAATATTATAATGGAATGGGGAAGCTAGAAGATTGGGAATTAATTAAGATTGTTGGAGGTAAAAGGTGGAGAACAATATATTTTAGGAAAAAAAAGGAAAATGCATGATGACATCACCAAAGAAAGGAGGTTGCATAAGGATTAAACAGTAGGAATGAAATAAGTATAAAATAATAAAGGACTATGAAAAGATAGTAAAATATTAGAGCTAGACATAAGGTTGAAACATGATTAAGTTGAGGGAGTGCAATTGAAAGGTGAAAAGGGTCAAAATATATTTTCAAAACTCAAGTTAGCTAGAGGTGGCTAACTATCAAAAGAGACAAATTAAGGGTTTAACATGACTTATGAAGTAGGTTGGGAAAAAATTCATAAATTAAAAGAGATTAATAAGATCTTATGATGAATGCATGAGAAAGAAGTAAAAAGCCACAACTTTTGAGTCTATCCATTAAAGGGATGACAATACAATTTAGGAACTGACAAGAAATATCAAGGCTTATTGTAGAGTCATTTAGGAATTGTAAAAAAAGGGATCATATTGATGATGATTTATGGCTTAAAGAAGTGGATAATAAAATTTTCTTAAGACAAATGCTATGGTATTGACAATGTCAGATAAGAAAGCTATGCAAATGGGCTTTAAATAAATATGGAAATTTTATTAGAATGGGAAAGAGATACTAGGCAAATATATTAGGAAAAAAGCAACATTGACTTACCTATTAGGCTTAAATTGAAACTTAGATCAATGTTTAGGATTCAATCAAAGATGATATTGTAATATGAATATTTCAATGATCAGTAGAATATCATTTTGTATTGTATCTATTTTTCAATCCTTATACATTTATTGTTATCAAATAATCATAAAAAGAACTCTTTATATAATGATAAACAAGTTTTTAAGAATTTAGTTGTTTAAGGTTTTTAATGATCTAAAGCTTGCCATTGTATACTAATCATTCGTATTATAGTGAGAAAATAATAATAAATTCATTATACTTTAATTTTTTCTTAAATTTTTTTTCTATATAAATAATCATAATTGTAAAGAAAATAGTGAGAAAAATAACAAAGTGAAATTCATATTTGAACATATATAGAGAGAAAATAGGTAGAAGACATCACATTTACAAAAATCTAAAGTGAAAGAAAAAAGAAAGCAAGTGGTTGAGATGGTTGAATAACTTAGTATAATGGGACAAGCTATAAAGAAAGCACTTGTTTGAGAAAACACACAACAAAAAACTTTGACAACATAGGCTCACACCTTTAGACCACCATGTTCAATTTCATTATATCCAAATTTTGGTTTAATTTCTCAAAATTTTAGTTATTAGTTTAACCCAAACATTAACTTATTAATCATCCTTAACATGTAACCATTAGTTTTTATAAGTCTATTTTTATCAATTTCTACCAAATCTAGCATAATCCAATGAGCTCTACATGTCTTGTACCACCAATCTCCCTATAATATATTCGTGGAATAAGAGCATTGTAACTAAATTGCTTAGTGTTGATGTTTTTAGCACCAACACATTTTGTTGAAGAGCCAATGCTTACAAATGACCTATCTTTTATATACCAAAGTAGTCTTATGAATCTAAAAATGATAAGGTTATGGTGAGCTCGTTGTAAGTTACCAAATAATAAAATTACCTAACCTACCTAAGTAGTTAGGGCAAGTCAGGGTCGATCCCACATAGAGCTAGAGTGAATTGGCATCTCTAATACTGCTAAAAAGAAAATAAAACCCTTAGATAAATGACAAAACAAAGACAAACAAAAAATAAACAAACAAGAAATACGAAAGCTGGGTGGAAGATATGTCAGGAATTATAAACTTATAATTGATCCTTGAAATAGAAAAATTGCGATTGGTGTAAGATGCTAGCCTATAGGTTCAAACAAGCTCTCAAACTCTCAGTTCTGCCATTTTTAGATAAGTCCTATACGATAGAAAACTTATCCTTAATCACGAGGCAACCTAGAATAAGCTCTCTAGATTTAAAGTCACAATAGAATTAATAACTAGAGAACAACTAGTCTAAGGCATAATCTCACAAGCTCAGATTGTCTAACTTAGAGAATTAGAATTCTAGGCTAAGTTGATTAAGTTCACCGACAATTTCAATTAGCCTATTCTTACCTATGGAAATCACTAGGACTATTGCATCTCACACGTTCATTACTAACAATAGAATTAGAAATTAAACCTAAGATGGACAATCTTAAGAATTAGTCTTGAATTCATGTAATTTATGCAAAATTCCAATTCAATCTTTACCTAAATCACAATCTTTAATCAATTCCTAATCAATTCTCACAATTATTAAGCTAAAATTCCATTAATATCCTCCAACCCAAAATTAAATTAGCTAAACATAATTAAATTAGGAAAAATAAAAATTAAATAAACACTAGACATAATTGACTAAAATAAAACAAAAGCTAAAAATAAAATAAAAACAATAAAGACAAAACATAAATTGGCTTTTAAATTAAGGAAAACGCACATAACTTAAACGATTATTTAATTAACTAAAACCTAATTAAATAAAACTTAAACTAAAAGCTTAAATAAAAATTTCATATTTAAAATTAAACTAAAACTGAATTTTAAATCAACTAAAACTTAAGAACATGTATATAAACTAATTACTAAACAAAGATGAACCAAATACTAAATAAATAATTGAAACTATATAAAATAAAATCTTAAACAATTTAATACTTAATCAAAAATAAATCTGGAATTATAATTCATATTTGAAACTAGACAATGTATTAAAACTTGGATCAGAAAATTAAAACACAAAACTATTTAAATCACAAAGAAAATCAGAAATTAAACAAAAAAAATAGAATTAAAATTAATACAACGCAAACGAATGACCAAAGCTTTGGATAGCAGGCGAAAAATACAGTCCAGTGTAGGTGCAGGCGTCGTCACTTTGCAGTTATGAAGCTTCCTCTCCAAGCCACTCACTGTGCGTGTTTTGGTGGAGAGGTGCGTGCGTTCTGTCACGCGTGCAGCTTGTCTTCGGGTGCAGGCAGCGTCCAATCTCCACTCGTCCGGAGGTGCAGCGTCTCACGTCCTAACCAAGCGAGCGTCCAAGACAGTTGCAGCTCTCCAAAGTCAACACTGGTCTCCAATGTAGGTCCGTCGTTCCTTGGTCCAGCAGCTACAACAGCAAAGTTAAGCCTCGAATCCACTCCAAGCCGAAGACCACTCTCCAAGCCGTAAAGCTGCTAGCCACCAAAAAACCCACACGTCGCCAAGCCTGCTGGCTGCTACTCAATCGTCCAAAGCACCAGACACCCCCTCTCGTCTGCACTCAGCCGCAAGCCACCAGTCGCCCGCTGCCTCTCACCTGGACAGCACCCGTCCCAACAGCTCTAGGGTTGCGTGCCTATATAAAATTAATTCAGCTCCTTTGTGTTTCCCCCGCATTCCTCGTTTTGTCCGCATGTGCTGCTGCCCTTAACCTCGTCGTTTTGACGAGCTTAAGTTAATTAATTTTTTTCCTTTTTTTTGTTTTGTTTTGTTTTCTTTTTTTCCATGAATACAATTTTTTAGCTTTTGCTCAAATTGCTTAAATTAATCATATTTTGACCCAAAATTTGTGTTATCATAATAAATCTGTCATTAAACAAAATATAACACAAATTAAATATTTAAACAAT
>JAOXYD010124407.1:0-11124 GCA_028565735.1 Pinacopodium congolense | reverse complement strand
AGTCAAGACACAAATAACTTCACATTTGCACGATAATCACATCAAAATCACTTATACCCAGAAATGATCAATTGAATTTAGCTAACACATTTACCATTATTCCAACTCACAATTTAAGAATGTATATGAAATGCAATTCACAATTATGCAGGTGAAATGACTTTCTAAATAGTGAATTCCTAAATATATATAGGAATCGGGTTACTACATTATTAACTTTGTTCCTACCTAAGACATAAAACAAGATGTATATATCGTTATTATTTAGGGATACTAGCTTTTTGTGACTAATTTTTCGTTCCTTTTTTTTATTTTGGTACTTTTTGTCGCCTATAATTTTCATGAGGATATAAAGTCCTTTTGATACTATTTCCCATAAATCTATGTTTTTAACTATAAAAAAATCATCCTAGTATTCTAATATGGATAATCATTTATAATAAAAAAGGGTATTCTACTAATGTTTTGGCTTTCTTAACTAGAGGATGATACTAATTGTACCATGTTTAGTCATTTCACTCATTATTTCTCTAGAAAAATAGCTATGTGAGTTCTAATTATGATATTATTTATTATCCTCATATAGTACATAAGAGGGGGTGAACTAGTTGACTAAATTCTCTTAATTTTTTTCTTAACTAAAAAATTCACCTTTATGAAATGGAAAAATGAAATAATATTTCCTATCAATATAACAATATACATTGAATAAAAAATAACTAGCAAAGTAAGAGAGTAGAAAACGAGAAAGGGAAACCAATTTATAGTAGTTCAGTGCACTATCTTGGCCTATATCTTCTCTCTTATCAGTTATTACAAATTTTACTATAATGTTCTTTAATAGGTGAAGAGTAACAATGCAATAAAAAATGATCTCACTTAACTAATTAAAGTGTTCAAAAGGGCTTATCACAAAACATAATATGCTTGTGTAAAAGAAAACACAAACACACTCAATTCTATCATCACAATATTTTTTAATTTGTTGTAATACACTTTAATATAATTAGATGCCTTACACACATCCCAACATATTTATTTATATGTGAAAATCAACTTACTAGTCATTTATTACTGTTAATATGTATTAAAATTCATCAATCCCACATTTTTCTATTAGAAGTTATCTATTGTATGCAGATCTTGTGCCTATTGATTGATCAATCTTTAGCATTGGTGGACTAGTCTTATGCATTGATCAACTATTTGACATTACTAGTTGACTAGTCCAACTTACTATTCACTGATTAACTACTCTGATCCTATTGGTCTGCCAGTCCTTGTATATATCACATATTGGTCGATCACTCATCATATCACTAATTAATCAATCCCTTTAGAAATTAGTTTTTAACAGTTTCCCAAAATATCCAAACATATTTAAACACTTATTTTTAACAAATCTTAACTCACATATATTTTAAAAAATTTCCAAAATTTTTTTGATAAATCAGGAGAAATATCTAAAAATTTCTCTGAAATATTTTGTCTTAATTATATAAATTATATGTAAAATGCCTAGGTATGGATGCGTATGTATAAATTGGGCCCTTAAAAATTTTAAAATGGTTAGGATAAGACTTAAAACATAAATTAAAAATAGTAACCTTTTTAAAATTAACTAGCTTAATGCTTGAGTTTTCATTCAACACTTTAGTTTTCATGAATCACTATTTAATTTCCAATGCTCCAATTTATATCTTTATCCCTCTTTTCTTAATCTCATATTTCCATCACATTAAAAACAATAAAAAAATTTATAGTAAAGATGTTTTATTATCATCGAAATATAGGTAGAATGTCTCTTAATTCAGTAGAAGCCTTTTTCCTTAATTGCATTCATATTGATTTCCTTCACCCATGTCTTGTTTTTATATCTTAAAATTGAAACTAGTTAAGGTTTCAATGATAACACTATTATTATTGACAATGTGACTGTAAAACAATTAACATATATAATAAGTATAAATGGATACATAAAATCATAACTAATATATATAGAGAATAACTTATCTAATAAATTGTAAAATATAAAATATGTTTTGTTAGTAATAAAGTGTTGACTGATTTCTTCCTAAGGAATGGAGATTAACTCTCCCTTTCCTTTTAATGTGGGATCTTTAAGAAGAACACGTGAAGGAAAAATGAAGGGAGAAGTTGTGGCTTCTACACAATAAGAACAAATGTCAAAGGGGAAGATATAAAAGAGTGATAGAACTCTTCCCCACAGAATTTCAACCCCAAAAGTGTTACCTAATATGGATGAAAATTTAACTCCTCTAAGAGAAATGGTTAAGATCTTAGCTTTTTGTATGCAAGATTAGGCATTAATAATTATAATGCATATGGATATTGAAAATCCTTTTGGTCCAAGTATGAGTTTGAGAACTCCATAAACCATGGCATCTCAAAAGAAACAATAAGGATTGTACCTCCCAAAACTCTAATTAATATGTTCTATTCTTTAAATATTTTTTTGTCTTGATATTTAGAAACGAAGTTGCCTTTTAGAATATATGTGGAGCTGGAAATTTAACTTTTAACAAGAATTTGAAAGAGTTAACAACTTTAAATGTTCCATATATTGTTAAACCATGAATAAGTGGCCTTAGTGCTCTTAAAATTGTTAGTTGGTCTCACCAACTATGAAAGGGACAAATAGAAAAGAAGAAGCAAAGTCATTGGCCACTTGTTTCTTCTTTGCTATACTAAGACAAATTCGGTAGTTTTCTCTTTATTGAAGATAGTTGCTTCTTTCAAAATTATATTCTATGCATACCATTTTATTTAAAGACGTGTTTAAGTTTTCAAAATATGGTACATTGTATTTATTTATAAATAGATGGGGCGTGTTAGTGATACGGATAGAGTATACGAAATCAAAAAATAAGAGAAAAAAAAAAGAGTAAGAGAGGTGTAAGACTTAAGAAGTTATTTTGTCATGCTAAGATTAAGTATATTATGATCTTCAAGCTCTTTTGATTTGTACCTTAAGGATGGTATTTTTCTATTCTCTTTTATTATCAGTTGTCAAAATTTTATTTTTTAAGGATTATTGTATTGTTATTGCCCTTATATATTAAGCTTGGAATACTGATGATTGTAATTATTATTTTATATAGTGGAAGTTTTATTGGCTTGTACTCGTAGTTTTTACTCCTCTAATTTGAGATAATTTTTCACGTTAAAAACTCTTATGTTTCATGTTATTGGTTTTGTGAACTATAGCTATGCCATTGATGGATAAATTATCTTGGAGTCTCCATAGTTAATATTTTTATAGCGATAATTATTTTTTATATTATGTTGTGATAATATTACTATTGGTGAGATTCTCCTAACAAAATATAATAAGAAACTTCGTTTTAACTTTTCCCTTGAACTAAATAGATCTTTTAGGGGCATTTGGATTATGTGGTAGGAAGAGAGTATTAGTTTGAAAGACCTCGATGTTTCACGTCAATATGTACCTATGGGAATTTATAGTACCTTTGATGTAGCTCTTTGTGGTAGTGTATAATAAGTCTTATACCCAACAATAGAGAGTAGCTTTGGAAGTACTGGGTGAATGCTTGCAACCTTGCTAAACTAGGTTTGTTAGGAGATCCTTTCACTTTGTCGAATTTAATAAGGGGAGCAGCCATAATGTATAAAAGACTAGATATAGCCTTTTGTAATGCTAATTGGCAGATTCCTTATAACTGTTAACTCTAATCATTACTTTATCACACTTGATAATCTTAAATCATTCAGGTTTGAAGTACCTGGATTTTAAACCTAAGTCCTAAAGAGATAATATTGTCAAACATAAACCAGAAACTTATGAATACAAATAAAAAAGTCCATTATAGTTGCAATTATTATGAATTAAGGCTCAATATTAGGCACAATTTTAAGGATATTTTTCTTACTCAAATATGTATAGGTACCTCATTGAAGTTGTAATTGATATACAAAAAATTACAATCTTTTTTCTATCTCTCTTTGGTTTCATCACATGGTATCAGAGCTAAATCCATAGGAGTTTTTATGGGTTATTGCTTTTTATGTTTTTTTTCATATTCAAGATTCTGGATTCCCAAATTTATCTTATAGAAATTTAGTTTGCACCATTTGTTTGGTCCTTTTAATTCCTTCTTTCATACCTTCCCATATATTAGATTAATATACTCTAACCTTAGATTACAAAATCAAAAATAGTGTCACAAAACTTAGCTCCACATGCTCTCATGCATTGCTAGAAGTCATTATCACCATCAACCAATTTTTCTAGAAACTTGCAACTTGAGGAAGAAGAAAAGTAAAAACAACATTGTTTTTTATCACATCATATCCCCTTCAGTTATGGCCTAAATACATATCATCAAATCACTAGACAATAACGCCATATCATTACCATGTAATCCAAATGTATCACCATCCAATTTGGCTAGCCTTACCATGTCATCATCCTAAATTGTCTACATTTCTCCACATTAGTGCCATATAAGCTCCTCATCCTTCTAATTTAGTTTAAATTAGCTAGTTTGGTTTGATATAAAACCTGTTGACTCTTACTTTGACCAACTAATTCACCTTATTTTTATTCAGTTTTTTCATAACAGAGATTGATTCCTAAGGTTTTGAAGTGTTCTAAATTCATTTTTTAGGTTAGATTGGTCAAATTTACACTTTATATATAAATTATTCCTTTTTATTACACTAATTTTATTATAGATGCCATTAATCTCTCTCAATACATTCCTAATCTTATCAATATTACCTTTGATGGATCAAAGTGTGATTTACGGGCTGAAGAAATGTGTAAATTTCTTAAAGATAGGCTCGTTTGGCATATTGTTACTGGAGAAATCGCCAAAAACAATTAAGAAGATAAGACAAATGAATAAGAAAAAAAATTATAGAACGCTTAGTCTCTTAGGGTGGAATGAACCATCAAATCTTGACATGGTTTCAAAATACCTGTGCTAAAGTCATTAAGCTTGATTTTTGGCGCTTTGAAACAACTAAAGAGGTATGGGATTTTTCAAAGAATTGGTATTCAGTTTATGATGATGTTACTCAATTTTAGCTTTATCAAGGACTTCGTTAAATGTAACAAGTACATAGCTAGACAATCTATAGCTATGTGTCAAAATTACAAGAATTATAGGATCGTTTAGCCCTTGGAGATATAGCATGGCCTAACTCTAATGCGGCCACCAATTATGTAAATCTCCATTTTTGTCAACATATATGGCATCTGCTAATGACTTTACGAGATGGGTTTAAATCCATCCGTAGTTCTATTATCTATTGATATTGTGGTTAAAGAATTAGTAATAAAAGAGAGTGAAACCAATACACTTCATATGGAAAAAATTTGTTCCCACCGTTGATATCGTTCTTGCTAGTTTAGACCTCATCCTCCCAATATCCTCAAAATCCAGTCAATAAATCCTTTAAAAGATCGTGTGCATATTGTAAAAAGCCTGATCATCATATTTCTGAATGTAGAAAATGACTTAATAGAATTTAAGAGAAAGCAATCCTTCTAAATCCATTCAGACTTCTTTTACTATAGTTATTTCCATGCAGGTTTAAATGAGAATACATCTCCTAAATTCTCCTTAATAGACCTCCATGCTCTTTTCTTGCAAATTCAACTAGATTTTGGTACTATCTCCTCTTATGCCTTATCTGTCACTTCAAGTACTTTGTCCTTATCTGTCACTTCAGGTACTTTTTCCTCATGGTTTTTTTATTCTTCTTTTGGTAACCACATGATACCTAATCCCTTTATTCTTAAATCCTCAAAAACACCATTTGTACCACATGTTGTTCATACTACTGATAACTCTAATATGCATGTTTAAAGTATTGACACTACTCATGCACCACATGAGCACAGCTATGCTATTTCTTAAGATATTGTATAGAACATAAAAGGTTTCAATGTTGGGATCCCTTATTACAAAGGCTTCGTATCTCTCACCATGTCACTTCTGGGATCATAACGTGTTTTTAAACCTTTCAAACTTTTAAGTCAGTGAACTTCCTTGTTCATTCTTCTTTGATCATACCATATCTTTTTTTCTTGATATTTCTCTTGTAGATTTCTCTGATAGCTCACATAGCTTCAATCCACCTCCACCAGATCCTACTACATCTCATCTAATTGTGGATCTCCCAAGTACTCCACATGATTATTCTCCATCAAACTCTCTGCCGCCACAGCCATCCCATCATCATACTGATCTTATAAGTCAACCTTTTTTTCATCCTTGAGATTTCCATTATCATTCTATTATTGTCTCTTTATATGAACCTCTCACCTATCGCAATGCCAACTTTGAACCTTTATGGTAGTAAGCAATGCAAAAAAAACTATAAGCATTCACTAGTACACATACTTGGGACTTGGTTAACTTACCTCTAGATAAATTAGTTGTTGGTTGCAAATGGGTTTACAAAATAAAAACTAGGGTTGATGGAATTCACTTAGGAGTATGTATTAACTACGACAAGACATTTGTTCTTATAACCTGCTTGACCTTATTCCGTAGTCTCATTACAGTAGTTGCTAACAAATGTTAGGCACTATTATCAACATATGTCAGAGATGCTTTTCTCAATGGTAATCTTATAAATGAAGAACACATGAAACCTCCTCTTAGGTATGATAATCCTTCCCATAAAGTTTGTAATCTCCACAAAGACTTGTATGCCCTTAGATGCACCACAAAAGTATGATTTAACTTAGGAGATTATTCATCAATTAAACATGAACTATCTAGATGGATTTTACCAACAAAGTAAAAAATTTAACAAAGAATCATTAATTAAAATTAATTACAAAGGACCTAATCTCATTATGACATCAACATATCTAGAAAAACTCTCAAAGTACTCATTTTATATTATTTAGAAGTTTGAAGAACCATTTCAACAATTGAATGGAGTGTTTACCAATCTTTTCGATTAATGGAAGTAGACACTATATACAAAATTTCAATAATATACAAGTAAAAAATGCCATCGTTTCCCTACAAAGATAGATGAAAGCTCAAACAATGGCCTCATTATTAAAGAATAAAAGACTAAACTCACCAAAATAAGTAAACTTGTGGACAACCAAGAAACCCTCGATAATAGCAGAAAGAAAACAATAAACACCAATAGCTGACCACAACAACTGACAGACAAAAGTTGCTCTAAAGGACAAAAGCAATAGCAAAAGTAAAGGAAACAAGATCAAAGACAACAAAATGTAAATAATAATTTAGTAACAGGGACCCTCTAATCTCTTTCTTTCTTTTCTCTTAGATGTAAAACAAAATCCTTGGATAGCTATATGAGCCAGAGGATCTAAAAATATGTAAACTTACCTTTGTAAGAGGGTATGTGAAATAAAAGAGCGCTTTGAAATCTTCACTGTTTTTCTCTCTTTAACTCCTATCTCGCCAGTGTGAAGAATTTTAGAGAAACGCAAGAGATATAACATGTACGATTTCATAATGTTTATAATTTAATATCACCTATATTCATATTATTAAACTACCTTATTCTTATTATCATCTGTTTCTATTATTCATCCTACTGCTTTTACTATCTTATGTACCTTTATTTTGATCTCCTATTATCTATTTAAAAAGCACTAAGTATGCCTACCTGTGTAACCTATAGATATTTTCATAGATAAATTATAGACATGGAATATCGACTCAAAGAATGATGAAAAACTTCTAAAACATTTCATAATACTTTTCAATACTTTCTTAGTATTATCGCCTCCGAAACTACATTAAGAGCTATGCAAGATATAATAAATAGAGATGTAGAATTAGACCTACAAGATGAAAATGAATTAAAATCTTCATGTAATAAATTTTCTGAACATTATCAACTTCATCTAATCATATGCTAATGATGAATTGTTCTATCTGTGATGAATTATTAGCAAAAGTAACTAAATTAGAATAATTAGTTTCTGATTATAAAATCAAGTGTGATTATTTTCAATAAGGACTTAATTATTTACAATTTGTAGCAATTAATCCTAGAGGAAGAATCGCAATAGAAGAAAGATTAGATACAACCAAAAATTTATACCAACAGTCTAAATGAAAAAAAAAATTTATAAGCATTAACATTTCATTATAAATATGACCATCTTTTTCAAAATAAATTATGAGTTCTGAAGATAAAACTATTTATCATCTATAATAGACTATAAAAATGTAGAAGTAAGAATTGGATTAATTACATCTTTAAAAAAATCTATACAAGCTTTTCAAAAACAACATACAGATAATTGTAAATGCAAAAAATATGAAGAACGATTATTTCGTTATATGATCAAAGCAATTTTAGTGAGTTCCCTTAATTAAAAAATTACTAAAGAAAACAAAAAATGACAGAAACACACTTAATTAAAGAAGATAGTCAAATTTTAGATATCAATAATTAGGATTAAGAGAATATAATGGAATATTTCATATGAGTACGTTACTATCAAATGACAAGAAAAAATTGATCGCCAAAACACAATTAGATTTAAAAGACGGACAATATATAAGCATACCACATCCAATTAAAAATTTGTTAAACATCATAAATCGAAAAAATATAATTTGTTGTGGAGAAATTGTGCACGAAACATCTATAAGAATGGATTAATGCAATGGATATATTAGAATAAATTAATAGATTAAAACCAAATTATTAAACAGTTATATAAAATATATGAAGAACACAGACAAAAAATAGAATATATTCATCTTTCAATAATACAAATCTTATTAAAATCTACATTTCAAGAAGGTATAGATTCACCCATAAGAATAGCAATAATAGATGAAAGACCAATATATTTGAAAGACCAAGTAATAAGAATCATGAATGGAAGTTTAGCATATGGAAAAATAAAATTTAATACCCTACAGAAATTATGAAATCATCTACAATTATATAAATTCGACAAAATAATTACATTCACTTAGAAATTTTATCGCAAAAATTTAATGATTATGGGATAATATCCTTTTTCTATTATGTATCAAATTAGTTATGTTCTAACTAAATCGCATCATAGTATAGAGTTTAAAAATAATGATAGAATCTATCTAGATCAATTATTTAATGATGTTGCTAAAGTTGGAATCAATTTAACACCAAGAATACGAGAGTTACCAAATAATAATAGAAGAATTACCAAATATGAGTTCATTAAAAATATTAGATAATCACCATTGATAGGAATGAATTTTGTTATATTTTTATATGTCGTTTCATTTGAATTCATTCTTATTTTTATGTTAAATTGCTCATTTTTTGTTCCTATTGACTTTACATATAGATTTAATGATCCAGTACAAAATTTGGATCAAAGCATGAAGATTTTGAAGTAAATTAGAGCACAAGTGTTTACAAAGGAAAGCTTTAAAAGCTTTGGAGAAAAAGGAGCAAAAACACATTATAAAAGGAGCTAAAAATGTTTATTCAAGAACCAAAGTTTAAAGTTATTAAGGAGAGATTTGGCCAGCCATTTGGTGCATAAGAAAGCTATCCAAACAAGATCATAAGAGGCAAGTAACACATGAAGAAAGCTGTCCAAATGACAGCTAATGGGAGAGCACTAAATGATAGCATTTTGGACAGCTCTTCCTCTTGTAATACGACAACCTTTGAGGTGTTTGAAGAGTAGCAAGAAAAGGGATTTTAATTGGAGAATCACGGCAACCTTTAAAGACCATTTGACCAAGCTATAAAATGCCTTCTTTCCACTAACCAAGGATAACAGCTTATGTAAATAAATAAAGAGCAAGGAGGGCCGAACGCATTAGAGAAGAGAGATGTCCACTTTGAGAGAAGCATTTTAGTTAAAGCAATTTGATTGGAGAAGCTTGGAGTTTCCTTAGTCAAACATTTGAACTACAACATTTTGATTGGAAGGCTTGAATGGAGGGGAGCAATGTGTCCAAGAGAGTGGAGAGAGCTTCCTCCTTGGTTAAAATGATGGCTCCACTTTATTTGAAGTTTGAGTTCTCGGTTACTTGCTTCATTTTTGTGTAGCTTCCATTACTTTCTCTTTTGATCTTGTTTTCTTTTAGCTTTATCTTGCTTTTTAATTGATTGTAGTTTTCATTTCCTCATGCTTGTGCCCTTGTCTAAATTCATTAATATTCAGTCCTTGGTTAAATGTTTTTTTTTATGTAATAGAATTTGAATTTAATTTCAAGTATTAATTTGAGTTCAATTCCATTTGATGGGTTTGCAATTATTTTTGTTTTCTTTGGTTATTTTTTAGTTAATATTAGCTAAAATTTTCTATTTAGAATTTTAGTTTTAGTTTAGTGAATTAATTTTTAGTTAATTAATGAATAGTTTAAGTAATTTGTGTTTATGTTAGTTTAAGTGTTAAATTTCATTTTTCATTTGGTGTTTTTAATTTTTCATCTTTAGCTTAATTTAATTAAGTATGTGTTATGTTTATTTAATTCGTGTTTTGCTTAATTTCATTATGTGTGGCTAGTTTCTTTCATGGTTTAAAGGTATAGGAAGCATAAAGGATAATCAATTATGATAATGGAATTTGTTTTGAATTAATTTGGTATTTTTAAGCTTAGATTGGTTTGGATCTTTGGAAAAAATGATATGAATTAGGTTTTATCTTTAGGCTTAATGATTCTTTAGGTCATTTCCTAATTTAAATGCTACGATTAAGTATGTGATATGTAATTGTCCTTAGCGATTTCTAAAAGTATTAGTTGGATTTGTTATGATACTTAACCAACTAATCTAGGGTTCCATTCCCTTAGGTTACATTTTCTGAGCTTGCAAGTTAGTGGCCTAAGTTAATCATTCCTTAGTACTTAAGGTGTATCCACTATCAAATTTAGAGAGCTTGTTCTAGGTTATAATAAAGATAGGGGTATTTCTAGAGCTTGTTAGATTTATCTAAGCTAGAGGAACTGAGGGTTTGAGAGCTTGTTTGAACCTATATGCTAACAGCATAGATAAAGCACTTTTGATCTAAATGTAAGGATCAATAGTTATCCTAGAATCTTGACAATATTTTTGGCCCATTTCTTTGTCATTGTTGTTTGTTTATTGTTCTTTGCTCTTTATTTGCCTTTTTGTTTT
>JAOXYD010124387.1:0-11125 GCA_028565735.1 Pinacopodium congolense | reverse complement strand
TCCAACAAGTAGTTGGAAGGGAGACGTAGCCTATCTTTGGGGTAGGTGAACTTCCTTAAAAATTTCCTTGTGTCCTTCTCTACACTCTCTCATTTCATTTCCTTTGACATTGGATTTTACATTCCATATTAGGTTGAATTGTGGTTTAGTGATTGCATTTAGTTTTCCAATTGAATTAGGTTGATAGTTTTGTGTTTGCAAAAAGTTTTTAACACCCAATTCACCTCCCCTCTTGGGTGCCGTAGGACTTACAATTTCTTATAACTATTCATCCATTATACCTTTAATATCTTCCAACCCATAACAAAGCCAAACTAACATAATGAACTTAACAATAAAACAAACTAAAATTAAGACAATAAATTAATAGGCAAAAAACATAAAGGAATCATTGAAAATAATGTTAGAAAATGAAATAAGTGTGTCTATTAACAAAATAACAAGGGATCTTACAATATTCAGGATAAAACTTTCAAAAATGGAATAAAAACTAAGAAAAACAATATAACAGTAAAGAGAAAGCTTGAATAGATTAAAAACAGAATGTTTAGAGCCCTAACTAAGCTAGCTAACCTAGTCTCTGGTTATAAACCAAATAAAAAACACAAAACCATAAAAATGAAGAAAAAAAAAGAAAATAGAAGGAAAATTAGAAAGAATAGCCAAAAGGGGTCTCCTCTAGAATTTTTTAGTGTCTCCACCCTACTTATATGCCTTATGTAGGGTTTTGGTGAGCTTTCTAACTGAAAATTTGCTTCTGTCCCTTTTTAGTTCTTGTTCGCTGCATTTTAAATGGAACCATTTAGGGTTAAAAGATGCCTAGGTAAGCCACTGTTTAAGGTTTGAACAATGACGTAAAACAACACCTACACTTGAGTTAAACAACGCCATTTAAGTTCTACAACACCCATCATTTAACCACTTCACAACCACCCCCTTTTCCAATTTCTCTCTAAATCCTCCCTAAACTTGTTCCTTTTACCTTATATTTGTCTTAATCATTTAATCTGCATGTAAACTTAATATGAACACAAAATAAGCATTTAAAAACTAAAATAGGGATAAATCCATGTCAAAACTCAATATTTTATATTCATATCAAATACCCCTACACTTGAACTATTGGTTGTCCTCAAGCAATGACTCAAACACTTCACTCAAACAATTTCAATCAAGAGTCAATAGTTAATTAAGCATAAAAGAAATCCATCAATGTTTCTAATCCAATTTACCAATTTCGACTCTATTATGATCAAAAACAAGGAAATCACGAGAAAAGCACACGGTTAGTGAAAAAGTAACCCAATATTCATAATATCCAACATTCAAGCCAATTCATATAGGAAATCACACAAACTAGGCAAAGATGCTTAAAATGACGAAATACAATTGAGAATACAACACAATTTGAGATTTGAGCCATGTTTGTTTGAGAAGTCATCTAACTTTCTGACACGAATGTGATCACTTTGTCATGAACACTCCCAGTTACTAAGCTAAATCACCATCTCAAATAGCTATTAAGACCACTTATAACTTCAACCTTACATTGGGTAAAGCCAACGGAGTGAGAATTACTCAAAACACACAACAAAATAAAAAACAAAGATGCTTTCAACAACACAATAATAAGAACACTTTTTTTCTTTCTTTTCTTTTTTCTTTTCTTCTTTTTCCTTTTTCTTTTTTCCTTTTTTATTTCCTTTCTTTTTTATTTTCTCCTTTTTTTTTCCTTTTTTCTTTTTTTGACACTTTATTCTAAGTATCCCATTTAATGTGCATATGAAAAATCATATAAAATGGACTTAAACACGAAATATCATACAAACAGGCTACTAAAAACATATGCAAAGCATTCAAAAGAAAAGAAAAAAAAATGAAAAAGTTAGCATCTTTTCAAGAGCTTAGCAAGTATACTCAAATTAAAAGCATAAATTTCCTTCTAGTACCATAATTAACTATTAACTAAAGATTAGAATTATTTCAAGCTAACTTATTCAAATCATCACCATCAAACTCACAATAACTTAAGTATGTAAAAATTTTAAACTTGCCCCACCTCCACACTTAAATTGGACATTGTCCATAATGTCCTAAAATCAATACAAATACATAGAGGTATGGAACAAGGGTACTCCCCTAATGAGGCAAAACTATGAAGTCCTTAATAGATATAGTCTCCTACATTCGCTCCCATTTTTGGCTTCTATAAATCAAAACACACAAATAAAGAAACAAAAGCACTCAAACAAAAGTAACTAAAGACTTAGCTAATAAAAAGCAAACACACAAAAACTAAAAGAAAGATTAGGTTACCTGCCAACAAGCACTTAATTAAGGTCATAAGCTTAACCCCTAATATATACATTATCCATTGTCAAATGGATTTTTGAACTCAACAAGAAACATGATCAAACTCATAGATGAGCCTGAAGTAGTTTTCCTTGAAACAGGCTCAAAATTAGCACGATGTCCCAAAGCTTCGAGGAGGTGGAACCGTATTGTTTCTCCATCATACTTTGTGGTCCATTCTCCAAGATGGACATTACCTTTATCCTTGGATGGCCTCCTTAATTGATTAAGCTCTAGATATAGGAGCTTGATATCCAACTCGTCACCTTCTACTTCCAGCTTGTTCACCCACAGCTCGTTTAACAAATTTGCACCCTACAGCTCTTTCTCTTCTTCAACCTATAAACTATTATAAATAACGAAATGAAACTTGGTTAGCAATACCAATAGATGTACTAATTACCTTAGGAGGTGTTGCATCCTCCTCCTTGTTTTGAATTGTCACCTCTTCCTCTCTTAGCTTCTCTCACTCTTCCACTTTTGCTTCTTGGTTCTCCCATTGTTCTCCACTACTTGATGAATGAATGCACATATCATCCCTTGGTTCTCCCTCTAGTTGGTTAAGTATGCTTGAATACACTTGGGCTTCTATGCTTACTATTACCTCTGCCAACTAGCTTACATGATCTTCCAAGTTCTTCAAGCTACTCCTCGTTTCTTAGTGAAATTAAAAAATGCTTGTCACTAAGCTTTATATGATCTCCTATAAGGGCATCCCATCAACTTTATGGTGGCGATGGTGGAGGTGGAGGAAAAGGCTAAAAGTGTGTTTGGTCTTGGCTTATAACCTATATTGTTAGTTTTGTAATATAACATATGTATTAGTAGGGTATCCCAAAAATGATAAAACTTCACATATTGTAGCTCGTTCTTCATCCATCAATAATTGCGTGGCTAAGGATGTGAAATTCGCCATGTGATGCTCCAACATAAAAGTAGCAAGAAATTAAAAGTCAATATCAAAATAAGGATAGTAAGAAAAATCATAATAAAATGAATATTGATAATGATCCATGCCACTAACAATTTTTAGAATTAGGAAAGGATATGAAACTAAAATAAACAGAAGAAAAGATTATCAATATCAACAAAAACAAAAACAAAAACAACACCAGTAATAGCTAAAGCACAAATGTCAACTCCCCAACAATGACAATAAAAATTTTGTTGATCTGTTGTAGATCACCAAATAATAAATTTACCTAACTAACCGAACTAACTATATAATAAAGCAAGTCAGCCTACAGAGAGACGATTGTGCTTATAAATTATTCCCAAGATTGAGTTAAAAAAATTAAAAAGAAAACAAATCCCTTTTTATTTTTCGAAATTAAAAATAAATAGAAAAGATAACAAATGAAAACAAAAAATAACGCTAACAAAAAGAAACATTAAAAAATAAAAAGAAGATAGGTAGAAGATATATTCAAGATTTTGGATTTATAATTGATTATCAAAAATATATTATGTGCTTTATATAAGATGCTAGCCCATTGATCCAAACAAGTTCTTGAATCCTAAGTTCCTCCATTTTTAGATAAATCTAACAAGCCCTAAAAATATCCCTCACTACACAATAACCTAGAATAAGCTCTCTATAATTAATGGCGTAATGGCTTTAGGTACTAAGGAATGACTAGCTTAAGCCACAATCTCACAAGCTTAGATCATATAACTTAGAGAATTGAAATCCTAGACCGGATTGATTAAGTATACCTACAAATTCAACTAACCTATCGCCACTATAGACTTAACTAATAACAATTACTGATTAAAAGCCAAATCATAGCAATTGAATTAGAAATTAAACATAGGATAGTGAATCCTATGAATAAATCCCTAATTCATGGCTTAAATCAAAATTCCAATTCAATTTTAATAAAAAACATAATGCCTAATATTAATTATTTTATTTTTCATAGCTATTCATCCATTATCCCTTTAATATCTTCTAACCCACAACAAAACTAAACTAACATAATGAAATTAACAATCAAACAAACTAAAATTAATAAGGAAACACATAAATAGGCAGAAAACATAAAGGAATTAATGAAAACAATGCTAAAAATGAATTAAATTCATTTATTAACAAAATAACAAGGTTTCTTATATTATTCAACCAAAAAACTCAACACAAATAAAATCATAACTAAAAAACAATATAACAGTAAAAAGAAAGCTTGAACAGATTAAAAATACAATATTTAAAGCTCTAACTAAGCTATCTACCCTAGTCTGTAGTTACAAAACAAAGAAAAAACACAAAACCACAAAAACTTAGAAAAAAAGAAGAAGAAAGTAAACAAAAAATAGAAAGAACAACTTAAAGGGGTCTCCTCTAGATTTTTTTGGCATCTCCACCTATTTATATGCCTTATGTAGAGTTTTGGTGTGTTTTTAGAATGAAAAGTCATATCCCTTTTTATTTTTCATTTAGTTCACACTAAACAAAGTAATTCAAGGTTAGACAACTCCTAGGTAAGCTGCCATTTAAGGTTCTATAAATGGAGTCAAACAATGCCTACTCTTGAGTTAAACGATGTCATTTAATTTTCACAACACCCCATTTAACTACATGACAGCAACTCCCTTGTCTAAAGTTTCTCTAAATCCTCTCTAAAGTTGTTCCCTTTAGCTTGTTTTTGTGTTCAATCATTTAATTAGCATATAAACTCAATATGAACAGAAAATAAGTATTTAAACACTAACATAGGGATGAATCCATATCAAAACATATGTCAAAACTTAATATTTTACATGCCTATCAAACACACAATTAGCTAAGTTCACCTATCATAGTGTAATATACTATTTTGAGTCTAGTTTGTCGATCTATGAGTACTACAACTACTATAAAATTCCTATCTTAGTTATCTAGCCTACTTAAAAGTTTATTGATTGATTAATGGATAAAAATAAACTAATAATTAAAAGTATATCCAAAGACAAACTCATAAGAATCAACAACGAATAATGAAATTTAAGATCTAGAGAGTTAATCCCCCTAAGATGCATTTGTGTTCATTACTCAACCTTGATTTAATGGATTCTATAGATTATCTTAAACCCTAGGTTTCCTAAGTTGAATTATACACTCATCATCAAGTCATGTAGTTCCTATTTAAATTGAAAAATCAAGCATATGGTCACACTATCTCAATTTATCAATGAAATGCATTATTATGCTATATGGAATTTATTGTTTTCATTAATTTCACACTTAATCTAGACATCTTAGATAAGCCTAGTTCTAAGACTCCATGCAAGATTCATCACCTATGGATTGATCTAATAATACATTCAATTTGGTCCATCTAAAACATATGGTATCACATAATTGAAATTAAAGTAGGGGTCAAATAACATTCAAAAAAGCAATTTCATTAATTCTGTAAGAAATCCAAAAAAAATATGGAAATTCAATGTTAAACTAAGGAAATATTGCAATACTCCATCCTAAGGTTCATAAAAATCTAAATCCTACAATGAAATTAACTCCAAAACATTACAAAAACAACAATAATAATCATATGAAGAGAAGAGATAAAAAAAGATCATGGTCAAAAATCTTGAATCTTTTGACTTTTCTATTAATCTTATTGGATATTCCACTTTAGATCTTCAATTATATATGTTTTGATCTCTCCCTCAATTTTGCTCAAATCCTTATTAAGATGGCTTAGGACTTGCGTCTTCACCTTGGTCGGGTACTTTGAAGCTTCTAGAGGCAATAAATCTTTAGAAAAGACCTAAAAATTGCTTAAATCCTAAAGTAGGGTGAACCATGTCATGGCTTAGCTCACAACCTCATAGTTATGAGTCAGAAAGCATCATTCTATTGAGAATTCATGGTTTAGTTTATAGCTATCAACCAAATCGTGAGCCTATAAATTTTTTCTCTTCTTACTCTTTTCATAATTTACTCTTCTTGTCTTGTCTTATGGCTTTGATATGTTATGTTGGACTTCATAACTTAATAACCTAACTCCTCAATTGATCCCACATCTCTTCTAACTCCAAAAGTGCATTAAAATGCTTAAAAAATTCATACAAAAAAATAAATAATTATCTATCACCGCGTAAGTAACATCTTATTTAAGAACCAATCAAATGTTCACCTACATCACATGGAATTGCTCCTCAAACGTAAGATAATGATCATGAAAACATGCCTAAAAGATATATCATTTGGGTGTTATCCATGTGGTTACCTACTAGCATTAGAACAGATCTATCTATAAATATATTTTTAATTTGCCACATCAAGTTTTTGTTAACTGAGACTAATGGAAATATTACATTGAATTCAAGTGTAAAGATAAAGAACTAAAATAGAAATCTCTTAAGTTATAGAACTTAATTAAGATATTTCTTAAAATTGGAGGAACAAAAGTATGGTTGTCTCAAATATTTAACCTTTAAAACAAAGCTTAGAATTTTTATAACTTCAAAATTTGGCATAATTAAATTTATATCCTTTTATTTATTTTTTAACATAAAACAAATTAACTATATCATTTCATTATCCTTTTTCTTATTTTTAATCTTTCCACTAATGACACGCCAATGTTAAATTTGACCTAATCATCACGTTCAATATTATTTCTTAAATTTAATATAAGGATTAAATACTTGGTTACTTGTTAACACATGTAGATTTTTTATAAAAAATTTATTTTTATATAACTAGAAAAAGATAAGCAGCCTCATACTATAGTCATATATGACTTATTTTGTGCAAAAACTTTATAATTATAAAATTTTTAACCTAAAATTCAATAAAGAAAACAAAAATATAATGATTCCTACAGTCTACACTTACAAAGTTTTAAATAAAAACCCCAAAATCTCAACTAATAATACTAAGATCAAAAGTAGGAAAGTGCATCTATTGTTTCTCAGTATAGCTTATTAAGAGTATGGATCGTCGATCTCACGAGGACTATTGATAGGAATGAATATGGTTAAGTTTTTATTTATTATCTCATTTGAATTAATTCCTATTTTTTATAAAAAAAATACTCAATTTATGTTATGTAGCATCCCTCTCTCATAAGACACCTACTCGACATTATGATGAATATCCGAGTAAATATCTGACAAGGGTGTCACGCTAGAGCAATTACAGTAGGCATCATGCAGCATAATTAAAAGGAACATAGACATTAAACCTCATATTTCATTAAATCAAATTCCATTTATACATCATCATAAATTGTACATAAGCAGTAAATAGAACCAAAACATGCTAACTAGACTCTTTCAGACTTCAGCTGACTAGCCTCTGAGCCATAATAAGTCTGTAAGTATGTAGCTCTCACTTTCGCTACATTGTACTAATATAGGAGTCAAGCTTCCTCCGACCTGAAATGGTGAGTGGGGTGAGTTTTTGAAAAACTAAGTGAGTGGCCATCATCGATGTACTCATTCTATCCACATGTAAGCATATAACACAAAAGAAATCACAGAATCATCATAATTAGAATCATGTTTTTCATGTGTTTAGCATATTAAAGTATGATTATACCTGTGAGAAGACAATTACAAATGCATATGGGACTCGATTTTTCTTTTTCTTTTGTTGTGAATTTATGCCATTTACTATCTCATATCAGTAGCTGATACTGGACTCATTCTTTGGTCATTGACCGCAATCCGTAGTAGAAAGTAGGTCCACACATATCTGAGTCTGAGGCTCGTTCCAACCATGAGCATAAACCCCACACCAAACTGCGGCTAGCCTAGTCACTTCAATCACAATGCCATTAATCTAATCATGCATTTCATGAATGCAAAGGAACACATTACAGATCATACAATCAATCAATCAAGTAGAATACATTTACAGTTCGCATTTTCATAATCATCGTACCTAAGTCTGGTATTCAACCCATGATTGGGAATTACACATTATCAAATAGTTTTGATCAAATTAAAATGGGTGCACATGTAAAACACATATACAGAATACAATTATCGGATTAAAGTCTAACATTTAACATAATGAAACACATAGGTCTCAGAGTTCACATACAAGTCAGCACTCCCAATGTATTCCCAATACCAAACATCCTTGGACACTCAGTGTCCGGAAATGGCAGTAGACACACCACCTTATACCTCCATATTATATATATATTCATATCAGTTTCACAATTTCAAAAATATAGCAAAAATAACTGAATTAAACACATCTTATAGAGTGATTGTGCACTCTAGTCCAACTCATAAAGATCTCCAGATATTCAATGTCTGGCTATTCGGGAGATGTATTGATCCTGCTCACTGTACTCTCCTATAATTGCATGACATACACCCACATTATAATTGGTGCGACCGCATAATAACCAATTATGCATGTAGGAATATGTTATGAATAATGCATGCTCAATCACTTCTGATTGACCTTATTCATATACATTAATTCCAAACATCCAATCTGTATTATATGTCATCATTTTAGAAGCGACACTTATCAAATCTTCTAACACTCTATCTTACATCTATTTAAAGTCTCATTTTCGAAGTTCACCACCATCACGTGTCAGAAAAATATGCATAACTTTCAATACACTAATCCAAATGACATTCTGCTTTCACCACAGTCAATTTAAGATCCATATATACAACTTTCATGTTTTAATAGCTTTCTTATTGAGCCTCTAAATGCCTCAAAATCAGGACGTAATTTTCTGTTCCAGATTTAGTGTTTCATTGAAGGTAGTTTCCGTGAACTCACCATAATTTAAGGGATACTCATTCAATCATCATTATTATTTTTTCTATGGAAAGAAAAGATTTACCACTATAAAATATATGTTTAAGGCGCATTCAAAATCAGGCTCTAACCATCTTAAAATCAAGCTCGAATACAAAGGTTCTAGAACTATGGTTTCTGTTGTTCTGTTTAAGAAAAATAGCCATATACTGAGTTTCACTCATCTAATTCTCATGTTTTGACCTACTCTAAATACTGGCTCTTAGTACCTCAAAACCAAGACACAAGTCGGGTGTTCCAAAACACGACATGTCACAAATAGTTTCAGAGAGTGATCATAACTCTAGTTATATTCATCCTTTTTACATGATTCTTTCTCCAATATCTCAGTAACATCTAGAGGTATAACTTTCATTCTTAAGGCTCATTCAGATTCGAATCCTAAGTTTATGAAACAAGGGTCGAAATGTCAAATATCAAATTAAGCTCAGTTTTCATGTATATTATTCCAATCTCATGCCTATTTCATCTCTACACACTTACATACATCTTATGCTTTCATGCTTTATCAAGTGGGACCATATACTTACTTGTTATACTTTAACCAAGTCCCTTTTTAGCTCCTTAATCCATGCAAATCGTTGCTCCAATCAAGGTAGGAGAAGAGGGGTTTGGAAGAGCTCATCAACATCTACAAAGTACTCCAAGGTGTGGCTTGATTTTTGTAAGAATCATGTAGGTTAAGGTTAGGGATTGAAGGTCACGAAGGAAGAAGCAGAAAGCCGAAGAAATGTCTGAAAATTGGAATCAAAATGGTTAAAAACCAATGGAGGTAAAGTAATTAAACATAATTGGTCAAAATGTCACATTCCCATTGGTTTATACTCCACCAATCACTCTTTGCCACTTATCATCCCTTGTTTAAATGACCATAACTCAATAATCACGACATATTTGATAATGAAATTTTATAGACATATCCATAAGACATATATTAACAATTTTCATGTTTGTACACACCCTAATTCGAACTCTCAAGCCCTCAATTAAAATGAAATATCTATGGTTCCTGAATCAATATCCTAATATGACCAGATTTAGGAAAACAACTATATCTTTCATTATACTTACCCTTTTGACCTGATTCTTTATTCCAAATCTTACTAAGACTTAGGGCTACAACATTGGTTTCTTATGCTCTTTCAAATTCACACTCTATAAAGACAGAAAATGGGTCGAAAACGTAGGCTACATTTGAGTCCTTAAATCAAATTTGAACTCCAATGATGTCTAAATTAAAACTCCTTCTTACAACATCTCATAATTCATCCATCCAACATTTTCCATTTCTTAAAAAATTTATCATCGCACCACTCCCTCACTTTTAATCCCTTTAATCATTCCAAATCACAAATTTATAAGTCAAGACACAAGTAAATTCACATTTGCACGATAAGCAACACGATAAGCAACTCAAAATCACTTATACCAAAAAATTATCAAGTGAATGCATCTAACACCTTTACCATGATTCCAAATCACAATGTACGTATGTAGAGTAAATGCAAGTAACAATTATACATGTGAAATGACTCTCTAAATAGTGGATTCCTATTTATAGGAATCAGGTCACTACAACTCTCCCCCTCTTTTAAGAAATTTCCTCCTCGAAATTCTTACCCAATTTAGCAAACAGGTAAGGGTATTTGTTCTTCATGTTCTCCTCTGTCTCCCATGTGGCCTACTCTCTTGAATGGTTTCTCCAAAGGACTTTAACCATGGGAATCTGTAGATTCCTCAACTGTTTGATTTGGTGTCCTATGATTGCTACTGGTTCCTCAATATAACTCAAATTACTTGAGATTTCAATCTCCGGTACTGGTAGTACATGCATGGGATCTAATCGGTATCGGCGGAGCATGCTCACATGGAATACGTTATGGATTTGAGTCATCTGAGTTGGTAGTGCTAGTCAGTATGCCAATGGCCCGATCCTCTCCGTGTTCTCATATGGGCCAATGTACATCAGACTCAACTTACCCTTTTTTATCG
>JAOXYD010124376.1:0-11125 GCA_028565735.1 Pinacopodium congolense | reverse complement strand
ACTAAAATATAATCTAAAAAGCCTAGAAAAATTCCAATCTATTGTAAAAGAGCTATAGATTGCTTTTCCTAAATTATGTGACTACTGCTGCTGGAGCTCCAAATAAACTGAAAAACTTAAATTACAAAAGAAAAAAATGAAACAAAACATAAGACTACTTTGATCTGAAACTAATTTGTTTTGATCCTAAAACTGATGTCTAAAACGTTTGGGAGAGATCCCTTTATATAGGGATTAAGCAGCTGCAAGTGGAGGAAGAAGACAAGCTTTAAATGTTGAAGATCTAGGTCAAAAATGGCTGCTACACATGTATTAATGACACTCCATTGTCCAGTAAAGGCACCCTATTCATCAATAACGGCAACCTATTGATCAATAACGACAACCTGTTCAATGATTGACATGACCCTGGTAGGGGGCCATTTTTTGTTGACTTTTAATTTGACTTTTTACAAAACTTTCATATTTTGACTTCAATCATGATGTTTAAGCTCCCTTATGCAAAGTAAACATAATAACATAAAAATGGAACATTTAAGCACCAACATAGTTTTAAATTAACATCAAATAACATCTAAAACTACTATAAATTTAACTGCTAACACTTACTCATCAATTTGAATTTTTTAAAATGTTTCATGGTGAAAGTATTTCAACTATGTACGCCCATTTTAACAATATTTTGAGTGGTCTAAAGGGTCTAGGTAAGACTTATTCCAATGTTAAGTTTGCCAGGAATATTCTACGACCACTATCAAAATCATGAGAACAAAAAATGACTGCAATTCAAGAAGCGAAGGATCTAAGTACTTTACCCATAGATGAACTCATTAGATCACTACCCACATATGAGATGGTACTAAAAGATACACAAGAAGAAGTCAACCCTAAAAAGAAAAACATAGCATTTAAGGCTACAAGAAAGGAAGATAGTGAAAAACATAGCATTGAATGTGGTGAAAAAGGGAATTTAAGGTTGTATTGCCCGCATCTTTAAGAAGACAAAAAGGAAAAAAAACAAGAAGGAAAGGAAAGAAAAGAAAAAAGCTCTAAAAGCAGCATAGAGTGAGTCAAGTGAATCTGAAAAAGAAGAGATAACAAACATTTTCTTCATGGGTCACAATGAGGTAAGTATCCCTCACCTTAGTGAAGAATGTGAAATAGAATACACATATGAAGAACTTTTAGAATTCATAGAAGACTTAGCTAAGAAAGAGAAAAAATTGCATGAAAAAAATGAGGAATCTATGAAAATAATTAATGATTATTAATTGGAAAATGATGGACATAGAAAAGATATAGATTCAATGAGCAAAGATAACGATGAGTTGGTAACTAAAAATGTCACCTTAAAGAAAGAAGTAGAATCGCTTAAGGAATTACTACTGAAATTTACGAAAGGAAAAGAAAATTTATAAACCATGATAAGCATTCAAAATTTGGGAAATAACAAACAAGGTTTAGGATATAATGGAGCATCATTTAGTAAAATTGTTTTTTTAAAAGGGAAAGGATTTGAAAGATGACAGTCTTAAGTTTGTTCAAAATGCATCATAAAGTAGAACTCAAACAAAACATCATGCATACATGTATTCTAAAAAATCTAGAAATCATGTGCATCGTCAAATAACTTTTATCCAACCAAGATGACGTTTTAAACAAAATTTCTATCATGATTATATGTACAGAAATGCATATAGAACATTGAATCCCTTATTTTACTCATATTATGAAAGATAAAGATAGGTTAATATTTTTGTTATGATCAATCGAGGAATGTAGATGTTTTATTAAATGGTCATGAAAGATACACAACTACACTCATAGACCCAGGATGATCTAGGAACCAAAAGTTCATTAAATTTCTATTTTATAGGTACCTTCAAGAACAAAAAGAAATAAACCACCATTGTTAAACAAAGTGAAAGATAAATCATTAAGGAATGGAAAAAAATAGTTTGAAAGGTACTCAACTATTACATACATAAGAAGGATTGAAATTGCCTTGAAAAATTGTGTTTGTTGAAAAATCATGATGAAAGGAAAATTTTTTATGTTGGGAATTGTGTGTTATTTTCTATGGCTAAAAGGTTTTGCATTTGTACTTGTTGGTTGGTTCGGTCGACCGATGATGGTAGTTTGTCCGACCTATTAGCGATCGACTAATAGGCGCATTCGGTCCACCAATGCTTAAAAATATCGAGTTATAACTTCTCCTCCCTTCTTTTCTCCTTGACGCTTCCCCTCCTTTTCCATCTAAAATATCATTGTTGCCACTTCTCTCCACTCTTTCCTCCATCATTGAAGCTCTTTATTCCTCCAAATCTATCTTTGAGGCTGCCCCCTCTTCTTCCTTTCTATTCTATGCTTAAGCACTGGTTTTTGTGCTCTTTCTTCCCCCTTTCTGCTGACACTCTTCTTAGGCTTGTTCTCCATCTCCAGTAAGCCCTAAGCACTCCCAAAGAAAACAATTTTTCTTCTGGCAATCTTCTAAACCAAAGTCATCTCTTAACTTACTTTAATTTCTTATATTTTGTTTCATTATTAGATTTAGGCACTTTTAGGGTTTTGGATTTTGGGTTTTTTTAATTAAGAAATTAGTCTGATTTATTTATGTTTCCTTGCAATTAGAAGCATAATTAAGGTCTTAGGTCATCTAACTGCATCTGTATGCTTTCAATTTCTTTTTTTCATAATTTCATATTCAATTTGAAAGCTTTATCTGAATTTTTGACTAAATTATGTTATTTTTATCTAATTTTGATCCTTTGAAAACTCAATTAGATTCCTAATTAAGGGGTTTGTTCACCCAATTGCATTTTTATATGCCTAATTTTGATTTTCTTAAATTGCAGTTTTTATATTTAGGGGTTACTTGATTTTTGGCCAAATTAATTCATTTTTAGTGGAATTAAACTGTTAAAATTTCAATTAAACATTAATATAAGATAATTGTTTAACTAATTTCACTTAATTTTTGTTTCCCTAATTTTGATTGTGGTATCTAGGTTTTATCCAAAATTTGTAGTCAAAATAATAGGTTACCCTTTTTAAATTTTTTATCATTTATATTTTCTTTTTAAATTTTCAGCCTTGGTCTTCTAAATGTGAAATGTTTTTGTTAAATTATAGCAACTTCATAAATGTTCAATTAGTTTGATTATTCCTTTAATTGAATCTATTTTAATAAAAGTTATCTTTTCCTTTTTTTTTTTTGAAAAATTTTCCTAACTTGATTAGGGTATGTAGAAATTTTGGACTAATGGGTTAGTAAATGGTAGATTAGCTCTATCAAGGTCTACTATTTTCCCTTGAATTTGGATTAAGTGCTACATTTCCTTTTTTTGCCAAAATTTCATATAATGCATATAGGAACATAATAGTCCTTAAAAATTTTGAGCATTCGGTCATTTATGTTTCTACATTCAAACAAAGTGATAATCCATGCCCTTTACTCACTCTTAAATCCCATCTTTAGGTGTCTGATGCTATCCTTAGATCTCTTTCATATTATTGGTGTGTAAAAACAAATCTAATTTTATGTTAAAGATCGCAAGTATAAAGGTTGTTAATTGTAGTAAAAAGTAGATATTGTCCCGCAGAGATTGGATCTAGACACCACTTAATTCAGGTTGTACTTTGTTTAGGGAACAATTTCAAATGATAAAGACTGGAAAATGAACTCAAATTAATCAAACTAGTAAAGAACAGATGATAGAACAAAAGTGCAGAAACTTTAGATTTTAAGATTAAAGATTAGAGATTACTTTTTCCTTATTTCATGGAATTGATTATGCAATCTCTCCATCTACAAAACCAATCCACAATTTTAACTAGTTATAAAGCTATCATTTAGGTAATCAACTAATTAGCCAAGATCTCTCTCTAACTAATCAATTAACTTGATGAAATGCAGGCCTATAGGAATCCAAATCTTGCAGTATAATCCTACACAAATTACCTAACTCATTTGTCAATCTATTGCGAGGTGTAAGCTCAACATTCATTAAAAGCATTCATTCATTTAAAACAACAAAATAAGAGTTTAACAAGTCGTTCAAAACCAATCCATACAATATATTAAGCCACTCATAATGTCAATAACACTCCCAACAACCATAAAATCCTTAATAAAGATAATAGAAGAGGAGAAGAAATAAAAACTAGATGAAGCAAGTTTCTTCTCTTCTTTTCCCAAGTTTATAATTTCTTAATGTTAATGTGTTTTTTTGGCCCAAAAATAGAGTGATGATTTTGATTATCTCCCTTTATCTAGCCTCCAAATTTGTTTTTAACTTAAAAGGAAGGTTTTTGTAACTTGGATGGTGACTCCTAGGGTTATGTACCCTTTTATGTGACAGAAGCTCCAAGACAGTCCAAGAAAAACTCAAAAACCCAAGTCATTTGTCCACACGTCCCATGATTTTGGGAATTTCTAACTCCTTCCTTCTAGTTCTCTTCTCCTCTCTTAGTCAATAAGTCAAATCCAAAGGTAGCCATGCTCTATACCTATACCACCAAAATGATCGAATCTTACCCCAAACCAACACCAGGAAATTAAGAAAGAACAAAGATGATCATGCTAAACTAAAACACACGAAATAAATCCTAAAACGTCACAATCTCATGCTAGCATGTAAGAAACACACGAAAAACACTTAGAAAAACATATATTAATGCACAACTATCAAATTCCCCATACTTAAATCTTTGCTTGTCCTTAAGAAAATCAAACATAACCATTTAATTATATCACTTCATTTTCACAAAGATTAAAGCATGCAATCCCTCAAACTTTGGCCAACTCAAGTGTCAAGATATTACACATATCATTACTAATATTCATTAGTGCACATAAGCAAATTCAAATTATGATACCATTGCTCAAAGATAATTATAAACTCAAAATGGATCTTCCCCATTACTTTCACTCATTTCTCTCAAATGTTTGAAGGTTAATGTTTCACTCAAATGTCATATAGGAAACCACACTATCATAGGCTTTCTAATACACCAATTCTCCTCCATATTGATTACATGCTAAAATGAATCAAAACGAATTTTAATTAAGTTTGTAATGGGGTTAGGGTTAAGGTAAGTCAAATAAAAGTGTTTAAGGGGTTCTTCATAAGCATTCATAAAGCACTAAGTGTATAACGGGATAATAAAATGAATTTATGAGAAATGCCTGTAAATAACTACTACTCAACACTTATTATTACTACTATGCTTGATTCTTTTCTTTTCTTTTCTTTTCTTTCTTCTTTTTGATATGATTTTCTCTCTCTTTTTTTGTACAGTAAGTTTAGGGGAAGTTTATGAAAATTTTGATCTTCATATGACTTGAGGATTATGATTCTAATGATATTTTACGTATAATCTCACATGATTTTGTCATTAGCAAAAAGGGGGAGATTGTTGAAGCAAGGGAGGTTCTACCTGGTTTTGATGATGACAAACAACTTATATTACTAATGTTACGTCATGTTTAGTATGTTTGAAAAGATAGGCATTTAGAACAAGTATAAGTTTTAAGAGCCTTGGAAGTAATTGAAGATGATGAAGAGATCTTATGAAGAATCAAAGCCTTGAAGAATAAAATTAGTTTGATATAGGTCTATGCTTATATTTCTTTATTTAAGTTTTACTTAATTTTATTTTGGACATACAAGAGGCACATTCATGCATACATATCTTAGAATATGCATATAGGTGCATAATTCAGAGGTTTATGTGCTTAATATGAATATATCCTCTTGATGATTGATATAATTGATCAAGATTTCATCATGCTAAACAATTTTTATGAATTTTTTTAAAAGATTACCTTAGTTAGTTCGGGCTCATTGGGTTTTAAGGTTATAATGAGTTTAGGCCGAATCATATCTTAGTAATTTCATCCATTTCCACATCTATTTCATGCCAATTTTATGTACAATTGATTCCAATTGGTGTTTAATAGTTGAATTATGTGTTTGAATGTTTATCATTGTAGATGGAAGCCAATTATTTAAGAAAATCCAAGAGAGTGCAGAAGAGATTTTGGTATTTAGTCTAAAATGGTGTTAAAAGCAACCCCACCATTGTGCTTAGCAGATCACCATTTTACTCTCGAAGCTGAGGACTAAAATGACGTGTTCATAGATTGCCATTATACTCCTTTCAAGTCATTGTGGTACCTATCGATACATTTCTAGCTGGATCTCTCACCCCGTTGACTACAACCTATCTAAGTTGATTCCCATTTGCATCAGACATATATATTGAGAGCTAGAAGCCAAAAACAACAAATTAGCACAGAGGAAACATGAAGTTGAGAGAGAAAATCACATTGTTCTTATTCTAGGGTTGTTTTCTCTTGTCCTTCACTATTTTTAAGTTTTTTTTGCAGATCTGAATTTATAATTGGGGTTTGTTGAAGCTTATACACGTGATTCAAGCTTGTAAACTTGTTTAGAGAATGTTTATGGGGAACTATAACCAATTTTCATATATTAATTCCATCTTTTATTATCACTTATTCAAGAACATGCAGAATACTTTGAGAATGATCTATTTCTTGCTTAAAATGAGTGGCTAAATGTGTTTTTGGGTGGGAAATGTCTCTAAAATGATCTTAACATATGCTGACTATGATTCCATGCATGATAAGGAGTTATTCTTTGCTAATTGATGGGATTAATAGTTGTTTTACACTAAAACATGTAAGATAAAGTTAAGAAATAAGTTAAGATATGAGAAATCTACTTAATTTATTAGACAAATCTATAAGCAACCTAATTTAAATCATTGAATAACCAAACTTTGATTTATGTTGAGGGTCATAATCTAAAAATTTGAATTTTTGGATTAAGCTTCTTAATTTTAAAGCCTATTGCTTAATATTGTGGCATAACCAACTTCCAACTTAAGTATTTAGAGATTAAAATTTGTCATAGCATTGCTTAAATTAAGTAAAGTGATCCTAGAACAAGTCTCCTAATCCACTTTCCATCTTGATCATTGAAGAGCATTTCCTAACCTATTTTATTTGATTAGATAAGCCCTTTTTATCAACTAAGTTATTCTTCATAAATTTGTAGTTTTAGGTTTAATTAGTAATCTTAGTTCTTGATTTCATTTGCACTTGAATCTCTAGATAATTATTATATAAATTGGGCCTAGTACTTCAATTTAGCTTAGATTCTTGTGGAAATGATACTTGGATCTCAAATACTTCTATATATTACTTGTGATTGGTGCACTTGCCATTAGTATTGGTTTTAAATTCAATTTGAGAAAAGTGTGTTGAAAGAAAACAACGGTATTTATAATTGTAATATTAGGACCATTTGGTGAAGATTACTTTATAGTTGGTTATATTGTTTAAAGTGTTTAATTTTTCCCTTGCTTTATTTGATTGCATGTGTTTTATTTTGTGAGTTTTTATTGTTATATTGTTTATTTTATTTCCTTGTGTACTTTGGTTTGTATGCATACTCGGGGACAGAAACCTGAGAAGTTCAAATTTGATATGGAGCTTGAGCTATCACTTAGGAAACAAAGAAAGACACTCGAGCGAGTGCGTCTAAATTTGTAGGAGTAGAGACTTCTAGCAAACATTCACTTGAGTCATAAATGAATCCCACAGAACAAACAGAAAATAGGCCTCAGGATGGTGTTAGACTCTTAACTTCGATGGATTTAGCACTAAGTAATAGAGGGCAACCTATGGCTACCATTGTGGAGCCTAGGATCAATGCCAATAATTTTGAAATCCTTTATAGTATAATCTCAATGGTTAAAGCTTTTTAATTCGATAGAATAGCTCTTAAAGATCCAAATGAACATTTACCAAATTTTCTAGATATATTTTATCTTTTCAAGAGTAATGGAGTTCCGATGATCCCGATATGATTCCCATTTTCCATTAGAAACAAGGCTAGAGCATAGCTCAATACTCATCCATTTGTTCTATTACAACATGAGACGAGTTAATAAAGCTATTTCTAGCTAAGTTTTGTCTGCATACAAAATTTCTAAATTGAAAACCGAAATTAACTCTTTTGTACAATATAAGGATGAGAGCTTATATGAGGCTTGGGAAAGATATAAGGAAATGTTGGCTAAGTATCCTAACCATGGTTTTAATACTTGGTAGCAAATTGACATATTTTATACAGGCCTCACACCCCCTCTACTCAATGCATTATAGATGCTGCAGTTCGCGGATGTTTTATACATAAGACTCCAGAGGTAGTGTACAACTTATTGATGAGATGGAAACTAATAGTTTTCAATACAATTCTAAACACCATCCAAGAAAACCATATGGGATGCATGCTATTAATGATATACTTTCTTTAGCAGCCTAGATGGATATTTTGAATAAGAAATTTGATAGCTTGATAAGTGGTGTTAGAAGTAGTGGAATTGGAAATCTAATTAAATGTGAACATTGTGGTGGTTCCTCCCATGTGTCATTAGATTTCCAAGTAGGTAATCCCTTAGCCAGAGAGCCTGATCAAGCACAATATTTGAGCTATAATAGGCAAAGGAATGACCCATATTCAAATACCTATAATCCTAGATGGAGAAGCCAAGCAAAATTCTCTTGGATAGACAATCAAAACACTTATCAAGCACCAACTCAGACACAAAGATCTCTACCATCAGGATCTAGATCAAATCCACCTCCGTCAGAAAAAATAGTTTTAGAAGAGACAATGTTGAAATTCGTTCAGGGTAATGAGTCTTAGTTACAAAATCATGAAGTAGCTACTAAGAATTTAGATACTCAAGTTGGTAAAATAGCTTAGCTTTTGCATGAAAGGCTTCTTAGTAAGCTACCAAGTACAACTAAAGCCAATCCTAGGGAGCATGCAAAGGCCATTACCTTAAGAAGTGGTAAGGAAGTGGAGCATAGAAAAGTATAATAGAAGGGTGAAGTAGTAAGTGAGAAAAATAATGAAACAGTGGTGGAAATAATAAAAAAGAAAGAGAAAGGTAAAGAACTAGTTAGTGGAAGTCAAGATCACATCCAACCATAAATCCCTTACCTGCAATGGATAAAGAATTCAAATTAGATAAGAAATTTGGGAAATTTGTTGAAATGTTTAAGAAATTTCACATTAACATCCCATTTGCTGAAGCCATAGCACAAATGCCAAGTTATGCAAAGTTTTTGAAGGACATTTTATCAAAGAAACGTAAATTGGAAGATTATAAAATTGTGAAATTAAATAAAGAATGTTCTGCAATCCTATTGAAGAAGTTTCCTTTTAAACTAAAGGCCTTGGTAGTTTTACCACCGTAGGCAGTTTACAAATAAAGAGAGAACTCATGAATCTTGGTTTCAATATCAACTTAACACCTTTCTCTATTTTCAAGAAATTAGGATTGGAAAAACCAAAGCCTAGAATAGTTTTTTTTTTTTTTTACTGTTGGCAGATCATTCTAATACCTATCCATGAGGAATTATTAAGGATGTTTTAGTAAAAGTTGATAAACTTATTTTTTCTATGGATTTTTGGATATTGGACATGGAAAAAGATTATAAAGTGTTTGTCATTCTTAAAAGGCCATTTATGGTTACAATGAGAACACTAATCGATATGCATCACAGAAAGTTAATTTTACGTTTCCAAGATCAAAAAGTGGAGTTCGATATGTCTAAAGCATTGTAGTATCTAATAGATAATGACTGTTGCAACTTTATAGGAAATCGGCATCGCATGAGTGACCCTTCGATGGTATTATGTTTTGATCCTTTGCAAAAGGTGTTAACTCATACTCAGTACATAGACCCGAAGTTTTAGGAGCTATAGAAGCAAGGCAGGTATCTTTAAGGTGGCATCCCTTGAAGAGATTTGAGACTTTGGAAAGGTCTATCAAGCCCTTGCCAAAACCATAACTAAAAGAGCCACCAGATTCAGAATTAAAGCCCCTTTCTTCGCATCTTAAGTATGCTTTCTTAAGTCCCTCATCACAATTTCTTATTATAATATCATCATCTTTAAATGAAAGAATAAAGGACAAGTTATTGAGAGTATTGTGAGAGCATATTAAGGCTATAAGCTAGACAATTTGGGATATCAAAGGATTAAGCCCTTCAATTTGTACACATAAAATTTTTATGGAAGAAGGCAGTAATTGTTTTGTCCAACCATAATGTAGATTAAATCCTAATAAGAAGGAAGTTGTGAAGAATGAAGTGATTAAGTTGTTAGATGCCAGAATAATTTATCCTATTTCTGATTCACCTTGGGTTAGTACAATTCAAGTGGTACCCAAGGAAGGGGGTATCACTATGATTCAGAATGAGTAAAATGAGAAAATAGTAAGAAGGAAGGTCACTGGGTAGCGTATGTTTATTGATTATCAAAAATTGAATGACGCCATTAGAAAAACCAATTCCCACTTCCTTTTATTGATCAGGTTATAGAAAGATTAGTGAGGCATAGCTTTCATTTTGTATTGGATAGATATAGTGGGTATTTACAAATACCAGTAGCCTCTACGGTTCAAGAGAACACTACTTTCACTTCTCCTTATGGAACATCTGCTTATAGGCGCATGCCTTTTGGTCTATGAAATGCCCTTGCAACCTTCTAACGTTGTATGCTAGCTATTTTTCCATATATGATTGAGTCTTTCATTGTATTTTTTATGGATGATTCTTCAATGTTTGGAATTTCTTTTGACTCTTGATTGGAAAATCTTGATAAGCTACTTAAGAGATGTGAAGAGATGAATTTGGTATTGAAATAGGAAAAATGTCACTTTATGGTGCAAGAGTTTGTAGTACTAGGTTATAAGATATCCAAAAAAGGAAATAGAAGTATATCTAACTAAGATAGAAGTTATTGCTAATCTACCACCTCTGAATTTAGTTCAAGCAATCAGGAGTTTCTTTGGTTATGCTAGATTTTATAGGAGATTTATTAAGGACTTTCTAAAAATCACTAAGCTTCTTACTAATCTCTTGTCAAAGGATGCAATATTTAACTTTGATGATAAGCATATGCACTCTTTTAAACTTCTTAAATCTAAGCTTACAAGTACACCAATTCTAGTTTCATGTTGCATTAGTTAGGCGGGATGAGAGAAGCTTTGCTTATAAGTTTTCAAAATTTTGGGTTATTGT